>CM046452.1:68689664-68789664 GCA_025506515.1 Flaveria trinervia
AGTTGATATAATGTTTATGTTTCAACGTAATGTACAATCATATGACTAGCAACCTGTAAGGCCGAGCTTTGGTATCCTAGAAATTTTGAATTCAATTTATTTACTTATACTGATAGTGATTATGATGGATGTAATTTGGATAGGAAATCAATAACATGTTGCTCATTATTGTTGGGATACAATATTAACTTCTTTGTTATGATCTTAAGATATATGACACTATTATTTGGTGTGACAATGTTGCATCTTTAATATAATGAATAATCCCATCCAACAAAGGTAAACAAAACATGTTAACTTCTGCATCCATTTTATCTATGATTGTTGTAGATACATGTGTACCTAGTTTTTGAGCTTATTGTAATATGTCTTTATTGACTTACACATATGTAATAGATTGGGTACTTAATGAAAGACAAATGTTTGGTTGTGCTTATAATGTTTATTATTTCATTAATTGGTATTTTAACGCTTATTGAATTGACTATATAGGTTTGTGGTTGTTTGAACTAATATTAGTAATGTAATGATAATTAAATATATTCAAACTAGTAATATGAAGTTCTCATGCGAATGAACCATGCTAATGGACCATACACATGAACAACTTAATGCGAATGACTCAGTCGCACGACTAGACCAGGAGACTGGATCATCGCATGATTATAACATGAGATTAACTCAATCGCATGACTGGACACTCAGTCGTGCGAATAGATCAACCGCATGGCTCAATCACATGACTGAACCATGCAAATGGTTCAGTCGCCCGAATGAGAAACCCTAACCTATAAATGCCACTTAATTCGTGGAAAAACGAAAGAATTGGGAACACTTCGACTACATATGTACCCTAGCCGTCCAGAGACCTCTAAGAACCTGTTCCAAGTTCATAGATCGCACTAGATCGATTCCAAATCATTCTTAATGTTTAGATTCAATCCATAATTGTTTCTATGTACGTTCTCACTGATTGGATCGCCAATCAAATGTTGATTTTTGGATCTATCAGTGAGAACACACGCAAAAACAGTTATGGATGAATCTAAATGTTAAGAACGATTTGGAATTGATCTAGTGTGATCTATGAACTTGGAACAGGTTCTTAGAGGTCTCTGGATGGCTAGGGGTGTATGTAGTCGAAGTGTTCTCAATTCTTCGTTTTTCCATGAATTGAGTGTTTAGTCGTGCGACCGAGTCAATCTCATGTTATAATCGTGCGACTGATCCAGTCTCCTGGTCTAGTCGTGCGACTGACTCATTCGTATGAAGTTGTTCATGCGTATGGTCCATTAGCATGGTCCATTCGCATGAGAAATTCATATTACTAAGTTTGAATATAATTAATTATCATTACATTACTAATATTAGTTCAAACAACCACAAGCCTATATAGTCAATTCAATAAGCGTTTAAACTACCAATTAATGAAATAATAAACATTATAAGCAAAACCAAACATTTGTATTTCATTAAGTACCCAATCTATTACATATGTGTAAGACAATAAAGACATACTACAATAAGCTCAGAATCTAGGTACACATGTATCTACCACCATCATAGATAAAATGGATGCATAAGTTAACATGTTTTGTTTACCTTTGTTGGATGGGATTATTCATTATATTAAGGACCGCAACATTGTCACACCAAATAATAGTTCATATATCTTAAAATCATAACGAACGGTGGCCACTTGTATAAAGTGTAAACATCATCAGAAGACAAGTTAGTTAGCCACATCGGGTCAAATACCCTGATAGTTTCCATATTACCTTCTCTGTTCAGAACTATGACTGCCTCACATGTTCTCCAATCATAGTACCACCACTTAAAGTATGGAGTGAAGTCCTGTGGCATTTCCCTTAGAGGGATTCTTGACATCGTGCGTGGAGGACTCCATTTCAGCACTATCTTTGGCTTTCCAGTTATGCAATCAACTTCAGACCGTCTGATATACCTAGTAGGTGTTGAGGTTTGAAGTTGACCAACTGGTGTGGTAATCTCTCTTCAAGGAAGCCTCAAACCAGCCTGACATCTTTCTGGGTCAGCATATAACAACTTCAATTTGGCCAGTTGGTTGAGCTCAAAACCAGATAGAGTCTTTAGATCGTGTAGGAATCTAAAGTACTATATACCCTTCTCTGTTTACCATATATACATTAAGATCCTCAAAATGGGGCCACGCGATAATATTGCTTCACACCTTGTGATGCTTCTTCACTTTGTAGAGCTTGGTGTAGACATTCGGTTTTGAAGCAGCGTATTGGGCTCGGATCTCCGCAAAACATGCAGCCCATTCAGCCTTTTTGATGTTGACATCGGCGTTGAGGCTTGGGCTTGATCCTTAAACTTCTCGGACTCTTGCTCCATCTGATCCAGTATCTCAAACGTATCACTAACAAGAGTATCACCCAGATTGGGGACCACATTTCTCTCTTGTCAGCATACTCTGGATAGTGCTCTGCAACGACGCCCACGATCTTGATCTCGATCTCATCTATGTCATTCAGCTCATCGTCACTGGTTACTTCAAAGGTTGGAGCGTCCTTGACAATCTCATCATGATTGAGTTTGAACATTTCGGCCAATTTCTCATCAGTGAGATCATGAATTATTTCCCCTTCTTCAGGGGTGTAACTCACTGATCTCCTGACTATCCCTTGCATATCAAGAATCATTGTTAGTTGAGTCTTGACCTGCTGAAGGGGTGCAACGTCATATTCATCTCTTTGAAAATTTGGATCTGCTTGATTTAAAACATGTAAAACATCAACCATTAGTCAAAAAATCAAAACAGAAACACATTACAAAATATAAACATTATGTACATTAGTTTGATACAATATTCAATTACACATGATCTTTAAATAACATAAACAACTAAGCATTACTCTTGTCTTGTATCATGTGTCCTCTACTGACGGGGGATGATGTAGAGGCACCTTTGTCTTGAGCTTTCTTGGTCCTCCTTTCACTTGCTAATGGCACCCATAGCAGATGTATCTCCTTCTCCTTCATCATCATCATCAACTTCATCAACATCACCACCTGCATCTGTATCATCACCATCATCATCATCATCATCATTGTTTCAGGTGTGGTGAAGAGGATCATCTTATCAAAATTGCCCTTTGATTCAAAGATCCTCTAATAGGAATTGTTTTGGGAATAAATTGACAAAATTGGTTAATAATTTTTTTGTACAAAATCTGCTTCTTTAAAAACAAAAAGTGTTCAATCTTGGGTCCCTATTGCTCCTGGCTAAATGATTTGTTAATCATTTCAGGGATCCTCTTCAAAGATTGTACACAGTCTGTGGCAGTTGATAGCGGATGTTCCAAGCATATGACGGGATTAAGGATTTGTGACCAATTATCGGATATAGATGGAGGATATGTGGCATTTGCTGGAAATAAGAAGGGTGGAAAAATGATTGGACAAGGAGAAGTTACCAATGGTTCTCTTACTCTAGAAAAAGACAATCATGTTCCTGAATTGGCTTTTAATCTTCTGACTGTCTCTCAAATTGTGATAAAGACATTCCTGTTTTATTTAAATCTGACGAATGTTAATTTTTAAAATCAGCGATAGCTATTCCGGAGGATTTAATTCTCATGCGTGCTCCAAGGAAACATGATACATATCTTCTTGATATGAATTCAAATGAGTCAAAGGCTACTGCAACTTGTCTTCTCTCAAAAGCATCAACCTCTGAGTCACTCTTGTGGCATCGTCGCTTAGGCCATGTCAATTTTAAGATAATTAATAAATTAGTCAAGAACAATCTTGTTAGAGGACTTCCTTTAAAAGATTTTTCTGTTACTGAAAAATGCATGGCATGTGCCAAGGGAAACAACATAAAACCTCATAAGCCCAAACTTTTAAATAGCATATCAAGTCCTCTTGAGTTGTTACATACGGATTTATTTGGGCCAATAGTGTTAAATCAATTGCTAAAAAATCTTTTTGTCTTGTTGTTACAGATGATTTCTCACGTTATTCATGGGTGAGGTTTCTTGCACACAAAAGTGAAGTTGCAGAGGAATTGCAGAAAAATAATCATTTCTATTGAATCAGTCAGTAAGAGAAGAGTTATGGGATTAAGAAGTGACAACGGCATGAATTTAAAATCAGATTCTTGATTCATTTTGTGCTCAAAAAGGGATTGTGAGACAATTTAGTGCTGCAAGAACACCCCAGCAGAACGGTATTGCAGAAAGAAAGAATCGCACTCTTTGGAAGCTGCTCGTACAATGTTGATAGAATCCTCATTACCCATTATTTCTGGGCTGAAGTTGTTAATTGTGCATCTTATGTTCTAAACAGGGTGCTAATTGTGAAAGATAAAGTGAAGACTCCTTATGAACTTTTTCATAAGAGGAAGCCACTAATTGATTTCTTTCGACCATTTGGATGTTCTTGTACTCTTCTGAATACTCAATCTTAAAAGACAAAATTTGGTGATGTTTCTAACGAGTGTTATTTTGTTGGATACTCTTCTTCACAAAAGGCGTACCGAGTTTATAACAAGAGAACACGTATTGTTCAAGAGTCATTCTATGTTGATTGGCAAGAATCCAATCCTTCTGAAGTGAAATCTGAACCTGCATGGTTCTTTGACTCCAATACTGTGTTCAATTCATTTAATTTGCCAGTTTTCGATGATGATACATCAATTCCAAGTACTCAAACGAATATATTCCATCATCTCCATCGTCTGTTTCATCCATCCCGCTAGTAAATGATGTTGTTTCAACTTATGTCAGCTCATCGTCTCCAATGCCTGATCAAGCTCCATTATCTGATTCTTTATCTCCTACATCTCCTAACTTACCTGATTCCACACCTGTCATTGATACACCTTCATCTAATCTTTCTCCGGACATGGCTGATACTTCTTCAACTATCTTTCCTTCTTCAAATGATTACAAAACTTTGAAAGATCATCCGCTCGATAATGTGATTGGATCTGTTTCTGATGGTGTCGCACGCGAAGTCAATCTGGTCTGATTAAGTTTGTTTTTCTCATGCTTTATTTCTCAAATGTTTCCAAAAAATGTTCATGCTGCTCTACAAGATCCTTGTTGGGTAGAATCTATGCAATTGGAACTTCAATAGTTTAGAAAGCTTCAGATTTGGACCTTAGTTGATTTACCTCCCAACAAATACAATTGGTACAAAATGGGTATTTAAGAACAAACCAGATGATCGGGGTGTAGTGGTGCGCAACAAATCTAGACTTGTAGTGCAAGGCTTTGCTCAAGAAGAAGGAATTGATTATACAGAAGTCTTTGCTCCAGTTGCTCGTCTTGAAGCAATCAGAATATTTCTTGCTCATGCTGCTCATAAACAATTCAAAGTTTACCAGATGGATGTGAAATGTGCTTTTCTCTACGGAGACATTGATCAGGAGATATATGTGTGTCAACCACCAGGCTTTGAAGATCCTGATTTTCCTGATAAAGTGTATAAACTGATAAATCTTTGTATGGTCTTCATCAAGCACCCAAAATCTGGTATGAGACTCTTACACAATATCTTCTAAGCAATGGTTACTCTCGTGGTACCATTGATATGACCTTATTTAAAGAGAGGTGAATGGTGAAATGATCTTTGTTCAAGTGTATGTCGATGATATATTTTTGGATCTACAAACTCTCAATTGTGTAGAGAGTTCGAAGAAGTGATGAGCCAAAGGTTTGAAATGAGTATGATGGGTGAATGTGTTTCTTTCTTGGATTGCAAGTTGAACAACAGACAGAAGAATTCTTATTCATCAAGAAAAGTACATTAAAGATATTCTGAAGAAATTTAAGATGGATGATGCGTCTACTGAGATGACTCCTTTTACTGCTCAGACATGTCTAACTCCGGATGAAAATGGAAAACAGTTGATCCTCATCTTTTTCGGTCTATGATTGGCTCTCTCATTGTCTTACTGCAAGTCGTCCGATATCACTTTCGCTGTTGGTTACTGTGCTAGATATCAGTCGGCTCCAAAGGAATCTCATGAGAAAGCTGTCAAACGAATATTTCATTATCTCAAAGGATCGTCTCGTCTCGGGTTGTGGTATCCGTATGGTGGAAATTTTGATTTACATGCTACTCTGATAGTGATTCCAATGGTTGCAAGTTAAACAGAAAATCTGTGTCTGGAGGTTGTCAATATTTGGGAAATTGTCTGGTATCCTGGCAGAGCAAGAAACAAACTACTATTTCTCTTTCTACAGGGGAAGCTGAATATATTGCTGCCTCCAGCTGCTGCTCTCAAGTTCTCTGGATCCAACATCAATGATTGATTATGGCATTAATTTCCTTCATACACCTTTATTCTGTGACAATGAGGCTGCATTGGAATTGCTAAAAACCCCATTCATCATTCCCGCACAAAGCATATTGAAACACGAATCCATGCTATTCGTGATGCTTAAGAGAAGGGTTTCATTAATATTATACCCATCGATACAAAAAATCAAAAAGCTGATCTTTTCACAAAAACATTTGATAAACCTTGTTTTTATGAATTGATTTCTATGCTTGGGTTAATATCTTTTTAAAAATTTTCATTTTCTATTTCTTTATTAAAAAAAATAATAATAATTTTTTTTATAACAAACATATATAAAAATTAATTAAAATGAAAATTCATTGATAATAACAGAAATATGATGGTCTTGTTAGTAGCCTCTAACTCCTCTATCCTTTTTGCTGAATGGACATTTTGCTCCTGAGTTGGGACATCTCTAGGCTCTAAGCAGCCATCTACTGTGCCTGTTGCTCAATCAGTTGTGTCTGCTGAGATATCTGCTGAGATTGTGCAGCAGTAAGCTCTACTAACTGACGAATCTGAGCAGTCTTTTCGTCATTGGCTGCTAACAGCTTTAGCACCATATGGTTCAGTGCTAAGAGCTATTCCTCTACCCCACTAGGAGGTAGAGATGATCCAGATGGAAATGTGGGGGAAGATGACATTCCTGCTTGGTGGCTAGAGGTGGTGGTGGTGGCAGTGGTGAAGATTGGGGGTGGTATAGATGTAGGTGGTGGTGGGTGAGCTGTGGTGGTGGTGGATTGGGTGTGGGTACGTGGTGGAGTGGGTGGTAGTGGTGTGTGAGGTGGTAGAGGTGGTGGCAGGTGGTTGGTAGTAGTGGTGGTAATGGTGGAGGGAGTGGCTGAGGTAGTGGCTGTGCTGGTAGAAGAGGTCAATGTAAACTTTAGTCGCTCCCCTTCTTACAATATGGGTGAGCCATCCTCTTCCTCCTTGTGCCTCGAGACACTAAGGCTCCCCCTTGCTACTGAGCGGGTCCTGGGCATATGAGGGATCTGAATTAGTAGCAGCATCCCTTGACTCCCCTGGGCGTTCACCAACCGCCCTCAGACTCTCTCTGTGGCAACAACCCTACTGCCCACAGTCCTCGTCAGAGGCTCCTCATCACTTTATTATTCCTTATCAGAAGGATAGAAATCCTGGTGAAAGCTGGCTGTGGTGGCATCTGGATGAGTAGGGGGTGAAGGTGTAAGATGGGTAGTGGGGCCCCTCATAGAAGCGGGCCCAGAGTCTCCGCCGGTATCACCGTCATTATCGGAGTCGTCAGATGGAAGAGCAATTTGCTCAACATCTGAGTCACTCTCCTCATGGTGCCATTTTCGCCTACCCGCGCCACGTAATCAGCCTGGGCCAGATGCCCGAAGAGTCTCTTCACCGGAGGTTTGACCTGCTTCTCCCGATAGACCTTCATGTGGCCCAGTGTCATGTCATCCATCACTTCCAATGACATCGCATCCCGACTCTCCTTAGGCAGAGAGGACAGCTTCTCATCAATAATCATTTGGAGAAACCTAGGGTACATGCAAAAACCCTCTTTACCCTACCTCTAGATTCTCTATCAGGTAGAGAATATCATGCTCGAGAAGCTGAAAGGGTGGTTCAGAACCAGTGCCAAGTAGGCATTTTGAATCTAGTCTGAAAGATCATCAAACCACCCCTTCTCAAAGCCAAGCACTTAAGGATGACATGTGCTAAGTACTTGTACTGGGGACACAGGTGGCTCTTGTGAGCACACCTGCATTAATATCCCCAGCGTACTTCGTCCTTAGGAAGCCCCTCTCATTGTCAGAGGGTGAAGTCTGGTAGGGTGGTAAACATCATCACCCAAAGCAAGTACACGTCGTATATCCTCAGAAGTGACCTCGATAGCCTGACCAAAAATACTATTGCGGATACTGTATGGCTCATGTGAACGGTCAACCGATGCCCCTCCCAAAAGGCCTGCTGAATAGACCTATAAGGAGTGCACGGTGTGGATATAGCCTTGTATATCCTGGACCTGTTAAGGAAAGCAATGACCCCGCAAACGCGGCACCATTCCGTAGTGGCATCTAAATGAGCACATATGTTGTGCTTGGGGTTGATAGACCACCTATCAGCCATAGATCTGTAATACAAGACATATAGACGTTAGATCACCACATATCAAAAATCAGTTCTAATAACCTGGTTGAATTCAGTCTGGTTCAATCATACGATTGAACCATGCGACTGTGTTCAGTCGGTTGACCTGTCATGCGACTGGGTTCAATCGGGTGACTAAGCAGGTGACTGAGTTCAATCGGATGACTGAGCCTGCGATTGGTTTAGTTGGCCGATTGAGCTCATTCGTATTATCTATTTGACTGATTGAGTCATTCGACCAGCTCAAACGGGCGATGGAGTTCATCCGGGTGTCCAGTCTTAGACCCACTGTTCGTTCAACTTAAATTCAATTAGGACCAAATCTTCAATATTAGACATGTTTGGTTCCTTAGACTCATAATCACTATACTAATAACCTAATAACCTTTATTTCAACATTTTACTTAGTTTAGTTAGTTATTTGTCCATTTACAGGTTCGGTTCTTGCAAGGGCCGAATATCACAATTTAGGGCTCAAATCAAACGAACTTTGGTTAGATAACACCGCATAGTACCTGTTAACAAGTAGAGATCGTCAGAATATAATTAATAGGTGTGGGAATCAATTAGTGAAAATTTTGGCAGAGTACGGTACAATATGCAATTTTAGGGCGATTAGGGGTGATGAGTTTATGCGATCGACTATGGCCCTATTTATACTGAATCTGGTTTCAATCAGCCGACTGGACCATTCATTTTGTTCATTCGGGCGATTGGACCTTAGTCAATTGGTTCAGTCGATCACATTCAGTCGACCGACTGGGTTTCAGTAGGGCGACTGACTCATCCGCATTGCTCCATTCGGGCGAATGGACCAGTCTAGTAAGCCATTCAGGTGAATGTTTCATACTTATGTGCCATTAAGCTATCTAGTGCATAAGTATGGTCCATTCGTACGGTTGGTCCATACTCATGGTCCAGTCGTGTGATTGGATCATACTCATGATTTTGACTTTATAACCTTTCCTCACTTAATCCTTTTTAACCTTGATTCGATGTTTTAAGCACTCGATCATCTCAGACATGATCATTTATTTAGAAACTTTTGATCACCTCAAACGTGATCCTTTTAAATAATTTGTCATCTCAGACGTGACCCATTTACATTTGAAAACACGTGTGGTCACCTCAGACGTGACCCTTTTTGGTGATTAAAATCCTCTATTGAATTCCATGGCGTAGTCCGATATTTAACTTACTAAATTGACAAAATTTAACCAAAATAAAGAAAAAAACTGAAATACAAAGCTAAGACATGTTTTTGTGGTTTTATGAGGGGTAAATCCTAAGATATAAATCTAAGGAATTCATTTCCTGAAAAGGCAGCTTCAATTCATTTTGACCATAAATGGACCAACTCAATTTGGAATCATACAGGAAATTCAAATCATTCGGGACATGTTATCAAAACCTTTTGATGCTCTATTCTTGTTTTTCATCTAGAGTCGTTAGCAATTTTAGGAAATCATACTAGTACTATTAGATCCCCATATTGATTTGGACTTTCAAGAATTATAGCCATGATGATTGTCAGTATACTTGTCCTCTTAAATCCATACATAGTCTTTTAACCCAGATTGGTAATAGTTTAAGGTTAAATTATTTCAACCAACATTTGTGGAGCCCATGCTTATATGGTAATCACATTCCTCAGGAGATTTTTGAGCGGTCTACGGGTATTTTGACAAGAAGAAACTATTCTTAGAGCTTTCAAAGAGAAGCCAAGCCTCAGGTCAGTGCCATCGCACAGCAGAGAGGCAGCAAACAACAATGAATTCTAGAATATCTAGGTTATGCTTATCCTCAAGTCAGTGCCATCGCACAACTGAGAGGCACACAACCTATCTTCTTGTTAGAGCATCTTTATTTTTTCTTTTGCACATAACACACCACAACATAAGTTATTAGCTTGATTGCGTGTATTTTTCATTTTTTCATGCTTTGCTCCTTTTATGGTCATCCGCACACATTTGTGGCGTTTATTTGCTCGTCACCCCTTATTGGAAAACTGATTGTGTTAACCAGTGAAAGATGGGAACCCACACTCAGTTGAACAGTTTAGTTTGAATTGAGTTCGCCAATGAGGTCTAATCATCTATTGTGTTGAATCTACGACATATCATCTGTGGACTAGCAATCTCTAGGTCTCCTTTCGTTGTGTTACCTTAGTAGTAACCAGTTTTACTATCATTTTTCCTTTTATATTGCTCAGACTACACAGACTTATACTTTAATTTTGCATCTTATATAATTTTTAAAGTCCCATTGATTTGTTCCTTTGTACTATCATTTTCCAAAGTTGTTGAATTGGTATCACAGATACGATCTAATTTCTATCAGCTAGCCTCTCCTCCTCCCTTGTTTTTTTATATTTTTTACTAACTAAACCTATTCTCCCCCTAAAATTATGAAACCGTAAACGATTTGCGCTTTTAGGATTTTAATAGGCAAAGAAATAACATCAAGTTAATTGAAACATAAAATAAAGTAAATAAAATAAAATAAAAGTAAAAGGAAAATTGACTATATGCATCAGACCACACATGGTCATCTTCTGGAATTACATCACTTTTTTTTACGCCGTTGACCTCTAACAAATATAGAAAACGTGGTTTATCAAAAGCCTTTGTATAGAGGTCAGCGCGTTGAATATTAGTATTTATTCTAACCACATTGATTCGGTTCTTTTCAAAACAATCACGTATAAAGTGATATATTATTCCGATGTGTTTGGTCTTAGGATGTTGGACCGGATGTTTAGTTACTGCAATTGCAGCAGAGCTATCAACAAAAATAGGAGTAGAAGAGAATTTCAAACTGTAATCCGCATTTGCTGTTGAATCCATATGATTTGTGAACAGCAACTTGCAGCGGTAACATATTCGGCTTCGCAGGTTGACAAAGCAACCAAGGTCTGCTTCTTACACTGCCAGGTCACTAATCTTCTCCCAAAGAATTGACATCCCGCTGATGTAGAGTTGTAGTTCATCTTGCAGCCTCCGTAATCTGAGTCACTATACGCCGTAAGCTAAAAGTCATCGTCATGAGGATACCATAACCCAAGTGTTGGTGTACCCTTTAGATAATGAAATTTCCTTTTGACCCCTATTAGATGGTTAACCTTTGGCTTCGCCTGATACCTTGAACATAGACATATCATATACATGATATCATTCTTGAGGCAGTGAGGTACATGAGAGATCCAATCATTCCTCGGTACATGGTGGCATCAACCAGATCACCATTCTCGTCGGGTGCTACATCGTGGTTTGTAGCAAGTGGAGTCCCGGCTGCGGAAGCATTCTCCATGTCAAACGACTGAGAATATCTCCTACATACTTGGTCTGATGTAGAAATATTTCCTTTGGTGTCTGATCCACCTATAACCCGAGAAAGAATTTCATCTCTCCCATGGCACTCATTTCAAACTCAACCTTCATTACTGCTTCAAACTCTTTACATAAGTCTTCGTTCTTAGAACCGAATATTATGTCATCTACATAAATTTGGATGAGCAGGAAATCTCCATCCTTTTCTTTGATGAACAGCGTGCAGTCAATTACACCTTTGCGAAAGCCGTGTTTCACAAGGTGAGTCGAGAGTTTCTCATACCAGGTTCTAGGAGCTTGATGGAGTTCGTATAAAGCCTTGTCGAGTTTGTAAACTCTGTCCCGATGATCTGGATCCTCAAATCCCTCAGGTTGACTAACGTACACTGTCTCTCGGATTTCACCATGAAAGAATGCACTCTTCACATCCAGTTGATAAACTTTAATCATCATATACGATGCATAGGCAAGGAAGATGCGGATGGCTTCCATTCTTGCCATGGGTGCAAACAATTCATTGTAATCTATTCCCTCGACTAGTCGACATCCCTGAACTACAAGTCGAGCCGTGTTCTGATGATCACGCCTTGATCATCTTTCTTGCATTTCAATACCTATTTGGTGCCAATGACCATAACACCTTTAGGTCTATCCACTAGAGTCCATACACCTAACTTCTTGAACTGAAGAAGTTCTTCTTGCATGGCACTCAGCCATCCTCATCATTCAGGGCTTCACTTACATACTTTGGCTCAAACTGAGACACAAAGCAACCATATGCACCATCGTGAAGGTATCCCTTGTCCATCACCGAGGCATAATCAGCTGAATCCAGCCGATTTCTGGTCTGAACTCCTGATATGACATCTCCAATGACATTATCGAAAGGATGATAGACATTATGTGTGATCCAAGAGTGGTTGGAACAACTACCTCAGAATCAAGATTATGAACGTTAGATTCTGGAGCTGAGGCAGTAGGAGTATGAGGTTTCGAAGGCTCAGAGGCATTAACCTCAGATGCTTGTGGACTTGTGGTAGAAGGAACCTGTTCCTCTTAGTTGTTCGAATCTTTTCCACAGCTTCTTCATCAGAGGAGGAGTCACTATCTTCAAGTGCTCCCCCTGAGTTGTTAGATGAGCTACCTTGTGAACCGGATGATGTTGAATCTAGAGCCGATGTGTTCAGACACCATACATCATCTTGGTTGCCAACTCGCCATCAGAAGTGGAGAGTGGTATGTTGAAGGACTTGAAGAATCCATCATAGTCGAAAAAGAAAGCGTGTCCATTTCCAATAGGTGGTGTGGTGTATCTCTGAACATCAACATTACACCACACTTCTACTTGACCCGTTGAGTTGTTGTAAACTCTCTTGTTTGGTATGTTGTATCCTAGAAAGATACCTTCATCAGCTTTCTCGTTGAATTTTCCCTCCCGAGTCTTCTTCAGTAGGGTGCACTGCGCCAAATGGCTCGAGATACTCTAGATTTGGTTTACGTCATTGTAGTAACTCGTAAGATGTCTTGCTAGGGCGTTTAACTACCAGAACTCGATTCAATGTGTAACACGCATTTGCAACTGCCTTGTTCCAGAATTGGATAGGCAGTTACGAGTTTGCTAGCATTGTCCGTGCCATCTCTATCAAGCTGCGATTTTTCCTTTCAGCAATGCTGTTCATCTGAGGAGTGTAGGCAGAGGTGAACTAGTGCACAATTCTATTTTCCTTGCAGTAAGCCTCCATCCATTGGTTCTTGAACTCGGTTCCATTGTCTGAGCGCACTTGATGTACCTTCAGCTTGTAGAGGGACTCCAGTGTACTTACTAATTCTTTGAATGACTCAAATGTTTCTAACTTGGATTTCAGAAACATAACCCAAGAGAATCTTGAGTAGTCACCAGTAACTACATAGCAGTACAAGTCGCCTGCGATGCTTCTTGTACTGACTAGACCTAACGAAACCATATGAAGAAGCTCAAGAGGAAGTTTGATTGAATGAACTTTCTTTTCCTTATGAGACTTCTTTGTCTATTTTCCCTTCTTGCATGCAACATAGAAATCGGGAAGTTGGAAGTTTTTGATGTTAACTCCTCTCAATTCATCTTCTGTGGATTAATGTGTCCCATTCTCCTATGCCAGGAGATGGAATCCTTCTCAGTAGCTTTTGACAAGAAGCACTGATCTTCATGATCCGTTGTGGAGGCCTTTGATAGACCCAAGACATACAGGTCATTATATCTTGACGCATACATTAAGACTTGGTCCTCCGGGATCACATAGTTCTTTTTCAGGACATAGCACTTCTTGTTGTCAAATACTACTTTAAATCCTTTATCACATATTTGGGAAACAAAAGCAAGTTATTTTGAAGTTGTTGAACATAGTTTACCTTGTCAAACTTCAGTTTCTGATTACCCACCTCCCTTTGAGCTGTGATATACCCACCTTGTTTCCAGCAAATGAAACATGGCCTCCTTTGATTTGTTTGACGTTAGATAAGAGTGCCATGTTCCCAGTCATGTGCCTGGATGCTCCGCTATCGACAATCCACGTCTTGGTTTCATCACTATAGCGAACACCCTGGACATTCAATTGAAAGCATTAGTTCAGGTTAGGGACCCAAGCCTTTACTGGCTTGGGTTTCCCAGAGGCATCACACGTCATAAATTCAATCCATTGACCTTTAGAGGGTGAGGAAGCTCAGTTTTCTTCTTGTCCTCATTATCAGACAATGAGGTTGATTTTTCTTTCCATAACCAACTTTGTGTAAGGCCTGTTTGTGATAAACAGACGACTGGCTAATGGGTTGAACTTTAGGTTCACTAGCTCTTCTAGGTGGAGTCATTGAGCTCATCTTAGAAGAACTAGGTTTTGGTTCCCAAAGTTCAACTTTCTTCCTAGGTATCTGATAGTAAGGACATGTAGACGCAATGTGTCCATACTCTCCACAGTTGTAGCATGACCTGCTTTCAACTTTACGATTTAACTTCTTTTATGGAGACGTGTGGAACACGCGTGTGATATTGTTGTGTTTAGGTTTAAGCATTTCTTGCTTAGATGTTTTATCTGGTTTAACAAATTTAATTGTTTGAATGTTTTTAACATCCTTTCCCTTTTGTTTACCTAGACTTTGACATGAAACACGTGATTGGTTAACACTAATTGTCTTTTTAGGTTCAGATTTGACTGTGATTGAACCACACTTTATATTAACCTTCCAAACTCTTTTTCCAGATTAATACAAGGCATTTTACCTTTGCCTTTGATGTGGCCTCCTTTTGTTTAGTTCCAGATACATTTAATTTACATGTGGAGTCTGGATCACTTACTAGAGGAGTGGACACCACATGATCCTTGATTGGGTTATTATTTATTGTTTACTTTTTGCATTCATCAAGGTCTCAGGTGGTGGTGGAACCACTTTATATCCCAAACCCTCCCTATTATTACGTTCTCTCACTAAGTGTTAGACAATATGAGAGGAACTTGTCCAACTATGCAGTTTTTGCTTTAGTGAAGTAACTTCTACTTCTAAAACTGCCTTTTGTTTCTTAGTGTCTTCAAGGGAGTTAGATAGTACCCAATTTTATTAGCTTGGTTAAAGGCTACTACTTCTGTTCCCTAAGCTGTTTGTTCAAAAGGTCTATCTTTCTTGTGACAATGCTAATTTTTTGTTTTAGAACTCTATTAGCTTCAGTGCATAATTAAAAAATCCTTTACAAGGCTATCATTATGATCTAATAACCTAGCAAATTTTAATCTATGCTTTCCCTAAATTTATTACAATCAAAACAAGCATCATTATTGAAAAACTGGTTAGTAGTACTTACCTGAGGAGTTTTGATGAATCAACCATCAAAGCAGAGTCTGGTGTTTTTTGTTCTAGTGATTCTGATTTGTTGTAGTTTTCCCTTCTTCAGGCAAGTAATTGACCACAATTGTAGTCTCTTTAGTGTTTGACATCACGAGTTCCACTGCAATATCTCCTTCACTAGCTGAATCGTCATCTAAATCCTCCATACTAGAAATGTTGGATTCTCCCGGAGAGACAAACCGAAAGCTCCAATCTTGTCCTTTGTCATCATGGGCAGTCAAGGCTTTAGGATCCTTGCTTCACGAAACATGACTGCTAGTGAGTTTATCCTGACAATTAAAGGATGAGAAAGGATTCCCGTTTCCAGTCTTCTTAGGCTTCACGCACTCACGTTTGAAGTGCCCCTTCTCGCCACAGTTGAAACAGGTCACCTTGGTCTTGTCGAAGCCAAAAGTAGTGTCCTTAGTTGCAACTAAGTTCAGTCCGGTCTTCTTGACAAACTTCTTAGCTCGCCGGACAGCACTTGCTAAGGCCCACATTATATCCATCCCTTCCAGCTCTGTCTCGTCCACCTGCTCGTAGTCCTCATCTGCCATATGGTAGTTTCCTATTTTCCCAGCAATTAGTCCATCATAGGAGTGGACTACAGCTGCTAAGAGATCCATGTGCTCTCTTGCTACTTCGACTATCACATTACCGAGATTCTCGATCTTCAGCTTTGTAGCATTTGCTTCAGGTGCAATAAATTGGGTACCAGACGACACTGGCGTTTCAGACCCTAAAGTAGAGGCTTGAGAAGGACCGGCTAAACTTGACACAAAAGCCATCTAAATTGGCGCTCCACACGTTTGGCTTGTGGAGTCATGTTGTACAGTGCTAGATTCGGATCATAGGAAGACTTGTGGGCTCTATACTTCATCCTCAGGTCTTCCTCTCTCAGTTTCAGAATGACATCATTTATTTCTAACTTTATAGCATACCATTATGTCTAAGATTGGAGACAAAGGAACCTATTTCTCTGGCCAACCATCAGCAAAGTTTGACACTTTGTCTTCCATTGACGTCGTTACTCCGTGAGTGTGCATCTCACTCATCAAGTGGTAGAACCTATCGATAACATCATCCAGGCTTTCTTTACCCATCGAAGTGAAGTTGTCAAATCCTTCTTCAAAGCCTTAGCCTTTATGGCCTTAATGATGTGTTACGTCATATCTCTTCTCCAATGCATCCCATAATTTCTTTGCTTGCGTGTACTCAAAAAATTGATGGAAGATATCCTTAGGAATTGACTGAGTAAGCAGAGCATAAACTTTATTCTCAGCATTTTATTTGACCTTTTGTCCATCAGTCATGCCACCTAGTGTAAGTTTGACTCCATCAGCACCTACTGGCATGTTGTACCCCGTCTCTATAGATTCCCACATATTGGGATCTACTCTATTTAAGTAGATCTTGAAACGTTGATTCCATTGTGGGTATTCGTCTAACATGGTTAGCTTAGGAAGTTTATTGTGATTCCCCACTTCATTCTCCGGTAGCAGTAAATTCTGAATACGTGAGTCTCTCCCTGCTGTGAATGCTGAGTATTGGTCCTCCATTGCTATTAACTTTAGTCTTTGGAACAAACTGTTTCACTTGTGCAAATGAAGGTGTGCGATTGGCTATTCGTGCGATTGAACAATGCGGATGGTTCAATCATGCTACTGAATTAATGCGGATGGCTTAGTTGGGTGAATGAACTAATGCGGTTGAATAATGCAAATAGACTGCTCAGTCGTAAGAATGGAGGTACGAATGAGTCCAATCGTGCGTATGAGGGATGCATATATATTCAGTCATGCGATTGAGTCAATCGTGCGATTGAAGCTGCTGGATTTCGAAAATTCGTAGGTTTAAGGTGTTTTGGCTGAAAAAACATGAATTTTTACTAACCCTAATTGCCATATGATGAAAAAACTAAACTTTACGAACAGGAGACGTCTAAGAAACCGTTTGACATAAAAAAAATTTCGTTTTCTAGTGAAAAAACACAATTTTTGTATTAAAAACGATTGAATCACACATAAATCAAGAGCCAATGCTCTGATACCACTTGTAAGGATCGTGTATTGAATGATATACTAACTAATAAACGTGTATACCGAATCAAATAGTGCGAAATCCTATTTGATTTTAGATCCAATCAGTGAGAACGCATGTAGAAACAATTATGGATTGAATCTAAACGTTAAGAATGATTTGGAATCGATCTAGTGCGATCTATGAACTTGGAACAAGTTCTTAGAGGTCTCTAGACGTCTAGGGTACCTATGTAGTCGAAGTGTTCTCAATTCTTTCGTTTTTCCACGAATTAAGTGGTATTTATAGGTTAGGGTTTCTCATTCGGGTGACTGAACCATTTGCATGGTTCAGTCGTGCGATTGAGCCATGCGGTTGATCCATTCGCACGACTGAGTGTTCAGTCGTGCGACTAAGTCAATCTCATGTTATAATCGTGCGACTGATCCAGTCTCCTGGTCCAGTCATGCGACTGAGTCATTCGCATGAAGTTGTTCATGCGTATGGTCCATTAGCATGGGCTATTCACATGAGAACTTCATATTACTAAGTTTGAATGTAATTAATTTTCATTACATTACTAATATTAGTTCAAACAACCACAAACCTATATAGTCAATTCAATAAGCGTTAAACTACCAATTAATGAAATAATAAACATTATAAGCACAGCCAAACATTTGTATTTCATTAAGTACCCAAACTATTACATATGTGTAAGACAATAAAAGACATATTACAATAAGCTCAGAAACTAGGTACACATGTATCTATAATTGTTTTGATTAGAAACTTATTCAACTCAAAGCCATTGAATCGAGTATTACATATGGGAGATATAGGGAATTTACCAATAAATATTGATGATAATATGGTGAGTAATGATTAGAAAGGATAGGATAAGAGCGAAAATATCCATCTCCTAACAAGAAGTACTTGCCTCTATACCAGAATTACTTGTTTCACATGATTCTTCACTATATGAGTAAGCTAAAGGCATGGATGGATAGTCTAAGTGTTATTTCTGACGCATTGATGATTTTTCTAATTGATGGTCTACCCAATAGTATTTCATGTAAGATCACGAAATTTCTAGTAAGATCGATCTCTTGAATGAAATGAGAAATGAATCAAACACAAATAAGAGATGGAAAAAGTTTGGCATAAAATAATGTGCCATGTAAACTTTAAGAACATGAATAACTTAATTAAGAATGATTCAATAACTAGAATGCCAAATAAAGAGTTTACAAGTGATGATCATTGTGTTTTATGCCTGAAATGGAAGCAACACAAGATGTCTTACAAGACAAAGGAAATGAGCACCATCACCATTCCCCTACACTTATTAGACATGGATCTTATTGGTCTTACTAGTGTAATGAGTCTAGGAAGGACCTCATATTATTTGATGATCATAGATGATTTCACAAGATGAGACTCCCAAGATTTTGAAGAACTTCATTCTAAAAATTAAGAATCAATATGATCACAAGGTCAAGATCATAAGATGTGCTCAAGGAATTAAATTCAAGACCAAATCCTTGACACATTTTGTGATGAAAAGAATATTACAAGACAATATAGTGCTCCGGGGACTCCTCAACAAAATGGTATTGCTAAGAGGAGAAACAAGACATTTATTGAAGCTGCAAGAACCATGTTGTCTCACTCTAGAGTACCCATCACCTTCTGGGTAGAGGTAGCCAACACTACTTTCTATATGTAAAATAGAGTTTTAGTAGTTAAGACTCATGGTAAGACTCCCTATGAGGTATGGCACAAAAGGATACCCTCATTGGTATCATCTGATCATTTGGATGTCCTTGCACCATCTTGAATAAAAAAGATAAAGTAGCCAAATTTGATGAGAAATTAGATGATGGACACTTTATTGGATACTCTTCCCAAGCTAAGGTTTATATAGTATACAATCTCAGAACTAGAGTAGTTGAAGAGTCGTCCAATATGGCCTTCAATGAGCGCACTCTCAATGTGAAAGGTTTTGGTCCTAATTAGTTATTTGATATTGACTTAGTTACCAACTCTTTTAACAAATCTTGTGAGAATGTTTTAGGATATACAGGTAACTTATCAACAGGAGATCATGAGCTAAGATTTGAGCTGAGAAGACCAAGCAAGAATACTACTTTAGCTCCACGGGTAACTAACCATGTAGATGAAGTTCATATAAGCACAACCGGGACAAATTCAACTTATGCATGTGAGGTGCCAACAAATTCTAGCTTAGAGTCATAAAACTTAATTGAATGAGCTTTTAATGTAGGATTAAATGGTGGTGGTGAGAGAGATCAAGAATTTTTTGATGCTGATAACCACTCCATGGAAGACAACATTAATGATGTCACACACTCATTGGATCATGCTTAACTTGATAAGTGGGCTGATGTGGTGGGTGACACTTCATTGTTGGATCTAAACTTCACAAATTTAGATATGTCCAATAACTTGTTGTGATTCCTCAACTCATGATCCATGAATTCCACCCCATCACAAACATCATTGGAAATGCTGGCATGGGGGTGAGGAAAAAGAGAAAAACCCATGACAAAAATGTTTGTTTATACTCTTGTTTCTAGTCTGAGATAGAGCCAAAGAATACTGATAAGGCTTTGTTGGATGGAGTTTGATTGAAGCAATGTAGGAGGAGCTACTTCAATTTAAAAGGCAAAAGGTCTGGAACTTATGTCCTCTTCCTCAAATGAAGACTACAATAGGAACCAAATGGGTTTTTAGGGATAAGAAGGATAATAGAGGACTTGTCATCAAGAACAAAGCTAGACTAGTTGTTCAAGGGTACACAAGACAAGAGGGGATAGCCTACATAAATGTTTTAGCTCCAGTGGCAAGAATTGAAATTATTAGAATATTCCTTGCTTTTGTAGCATCCAAGGTTTTCAAGGTCTACCAACTTGATGTCAAGTGTGCTTTTCTATATGGGGTGATAGATGAGGAGGTATATGTAAAACAACCACCAAGCTTTGTAGACCTAGATCATCCTGATTATGTTTACAAGCTTGATAAAGCTCTTTATGAGTTGGACCAAGCTCCAAGGAAGTGGTATGAGACACTATCTTAGTAAGCATGGCTATAGGAGAGGTACTATAGATGGAACATTCTTCATCAAAGGAATATGGAATGACTTGATGTTGGTTTAATTAATGTAGATGACATTATCTTTGGGTCAACTAATCCAAAGCTTTGCAAAGACTTTAAGAAGCTAATGAAGAATAGATTTAAAATGAGTGCTACGGGGGAACTCAAATTCTTTCTAGGAATTTAAGTGAAGCTAGTTGACAATAGCATCTTCATAAGTCAGACAAGACATACTTACAAGATTCAACATGATGGAATGTAAGGTTGCAAAGACAACCATAGCTAAAAACCACTCCCTTAAACCTAATCTTGTGGGGAAGTGTGTAGATGAACATCCCTATAGAGCCATTGTTGGGTCTCTTATGTACCTCATAGTCAGCAAGCCTGATATTATATTATCTACATGTATACTTGAACGATATCAAGCCAATCCCAGTATGTCACACTTGGTTGCTATCAAGAGGATTCTTAGATATCTCAAAGGTGATCCTAAATTAGGCCTTTAGTAAATGACTTCAATCTATATACCTATACAAATAGTGACTATGATGGTTGTAATATGACTACAAAGTCTACATATGAGGGATCTCAATTCCTTGGTAGAAGGATAGTCTCATGGCAATACAAGAAACAATCATGTGTTTGCATCAATTGTTGAAGCTAAATGCATTGTTGTTGCTAGCTGCTATTTGGATTCAAAATCAAATGCTTGAATATGGAATTAACTTCAAGGAAACTCCAATCCACATAGACAACAACAATGATATCTGCATCATAGAGAATCATAGGCAACATTCAAGGACAAAACACATTCATTTAATTGGAGATAATTTTGAAAAAGGTTGATAAAACTAGTCAAAGTGAACATAAATGAATAATATGTTGATCTATTCATAATGGATTTTGATTAACAGAGATTTAAGTATTTTGTATAAGCTATTGGGATGATTAACTATGAGTAGATTTCTTAAAAATATTAATTCAATACTATTTCTGTATCACTCGTAAAGTTTTATAAGAAGACAAAAAAGTGACGAGAAAGAAAGAAAAGCAATAAAACCCAAGTTGAGGGGTTAATTGCATACAAGGGGCAAAAGTTTAATAATGTTTTGTACAAAAAGTGTCTTGGCTGCCAACCCTTGTACCATCACCTTTCATTTGGAAATTTAGAGAGAAAAAGAGGAGTTCTCCCAGTTTTAGAGAGTAGAAGAAGAGAAGATCAATTTTCAGGTTAGTTTCTTGTGTTTTGGGTTGTTCTTGGCTGATTTTTAGCCTCAGTTATGTGCTTATGTGTTTGTATGTGTTTGGTTGTGTGTTTTTGGTTTGTCTAGGTGTTTGAATTCATTAAGCATTCGGGTTTGAAGAAGTCTTACTCAAAAGTTGCAAGAGGTGAGTTCTAGATCCCCGATTTTAAATGTGTTAACTTGTTTTGGGGTTGGAAATGCATGTTATCATGTTTTTATTTAAGTTGGGTGTGTACCCGTATGTATTTGTGTGTGCCCGGGTGGGTTGGTATATGCTCGGGAAGGATTTTGGTTATGCTTATCCTTTTACATTGACTTTGTTTCAAATCCATTTCATATATACACACTCAATGGTTTCCCCTTGTTCACTTCATTTTTCATCTGCAATTTCTCTAACCAAAATTGACCTACAAACCGCCTTTGTTCTTAACTTCCTTCATCACAAAACTACCTCAAAATGGCCAACCTTGATCATAGAAACCAACCTGATTTTTACATTCACTTACACAGACAACACAATTTGGTTGCTCTGAGAAAGATCTTGGTTTCTCAGAGGTTTGTCGCTTCTTAACTCTGTCAAACTACTTCACCTCACTCACCATAGATCTCTACTTTATGAAGATCAACTATTGGAGTTTTAGAGGACCTGCCAACAGGTTACCATGGATGGCAAGAAGGAACTATATACCACAGTGCAAGGGATGACAATCTTCATCACCCCAGCCCCTATAAACACTCATCTAAGGCTAGATGATGTGGAAAGTGATTTGTCTTTCTTCAAGTCTATTGTTAACCACTCCTTTAGACATCTAGGCTATGAAGGTGATTACTCCATAGGAACCTTCAGAAAGGGAATGGTCTCCTCTTAGTGGAAGTACTTCCTCCATGTTGTCATCCACAGTTTATCCAACAAGCATGCATGATGGGACCAAATTCTTGAATATCTTTTCTATATAGTCTATAGGATGGTTTAGGGGGTCAATGTATTCTCAATTTGTATGCACTTACTTGTAAACTTTTTCTCCTTAGAATATTACATGTTCCCTAGATAAGTCCGGCACATTCTTAACTGTGAACTGGGCTCATAGTTAAGGGGAACAAGTAATGATATGATTTTAGGACATATGAAGCCCGACATCTTTAAGATTATGAGAAAGCCTACTGTGGATTCTTAGGGTTAAAAACAACCCTTCTCCCTAAAATGTTAGATTAGTATTCGTGGACTTCCAAACAATAAGAAAAGACCAACAATCCAGGTAAGAAACATCGTTTGATATTGCTTTTGATGTAAACCCAGATTCTAGGGCTTCGGGCTTTTGAAAGTGACAAATAATCACCCAAAACTCATGTTTTTATGTAAGAAAACATGTAGAAAGCTTAGATATAGCTTATTGGCTGACAAACAAAGGTTTTGGGTGAAAAAGATTGAAGTTTTGGGTCAAAAATTGGTTGGTTTATAATTTCAGCCCTTTCTGCGAAACTAGGTGTTCATGAAGCGAAATTATGTAGTTGTCTAACGAAACTATGAAGACTTCCTGCGAAACTAGTTTCGCAGAATGGTTTTCCGACGAAAGTTGGGTGAAATTGGTAGTGAAACTTGCAGTGAAAATGCCTGCGAAACTATTAGCAAAGATGGCAGCGAAACGACTTATCTGGTAGCGAAATTAGCAATGAAATGCTTACTAAATACACAATTTAAATGACCAAGATTTTAAGAGGTTTTAGTAGGAAAATCAATTTTTCTATAGCAAAATGTGCTTTATAAATGTTCTAAAATAAAAAAATTTCAAGTCAGCGCTACCCCAGCCAAGGGCGTTGCCCCTTGGACCCCATTAAGGGTTGTTGCCCCTAGGACCCTTCTGTCGCCCCCGAACCCCCGCTGTCCCGTGGAGGGTCTCTTATGTTCTATGATGACATGTACTTGTTGTGCATGTGTATTTGTATGGAAACGGGCGATGCATGATGTTTATGATGATGTCCGATGGGGTATGTGGTGTTTATGTGAAGTCATGAATGTTCATGTTGTGTTTTTTACGTTTCTATTATTTATTATTACGTGACTTACATGTTATGAGTATGAAATGAATGAAAAGTATTATGTAATGTAAATTGGAAGTTAATGATAATGATAAGTGGAACGTAAAGTAAGAATGAATGCATGTATTAATGAATGAACGAATGTAAGAAAGTCTTGCAAGCAATGTATGGAGGTTCACACCTAATGAAGGGTGTTAGCTCAACTGTGTGTGGGTTAGCTACCCCAGAAGTATGCACACTAGGGTAAAATCTTTGTGATTGATCATATGTATGGGACCCTTGTCGCTTGCCCTAGGTACTGGAGTCAGCTTCGTGCACAATGTTTGGGGTCTATTGTTAGACTCAGGCCTAATATCCAGCTTCATGCACAATGTTTGGTGTATAGCACATGGTATTGGTCCAGAATGGAAATAAGAAAGATGACTAATGTATGAAAGATAAGTAAGGAAGACTATGAATAAAAATGAATGATAATGATGGCCTTCATTGAATTGAAGATAATGAATGATGATGGAAGTTAATAATAAATTATCTATTTGTATGTGTGATGCATGATCGCGTATGAACGTAAAAGACGATTTTAAAGGGAAGTAAAATTTATTTATTTTACAAAACTAGAACTTACTTAGCAACGCTGACTTTTACATATTTTTCAGTTGGCAGGTAATTGTTGTTGAGGATGGCACGGGGTAGCTACTCGACATTTTTGGAATGACATCCATTTGTAAAACTATGATGTTTTTGTGATATAATGAAAATGATAATATTTTGTAACTATTAACAATGATGTATTATTTTGCAAAAGCAGTCACAAATATATGAAATGATTTTAAATTATTTCACGGCGATGTTTTTCATAGATGTAAATGAATATTTTATGTTTTATGTGCAATGATTATCCAACTATGAGCGTCTCGGGATCGGGGCCTTACAATCAGTGTTGAGGTTCCTCATGCTCAGCCTAATGAGCTAATAACCCCAACAACCTTAAGTTTTCACTTAGAGTCTCAAAACTCTAGTGAACAACCTTTAGGGGAAGTTACCATCCCAAGCCTCTAGATCTTAATCAACCAATACCCAACCTAGAGTTCTATTATAATGAAGACATGGGCTTTGGTGAGTACCACGATTCTCCCTTCTCTACCCTTTCTCAAGGAGAAATGAGTACTCTTGCATCAGCCACGTCTAGCCCATATCATCCACCCACTACTGAGGTGGATATCTCTGAACAAGTTTAGGAGGTCCATATGGAAGAGACTCTCACTTTAGTAATTGACTACATCATTAAGACCTCAACCATGACAACCCAATCCCTTGACACTTCACCTCAAGCTATCATGGTACAGGGGAAATCTAGTAGCTAAGAACAAAATGCTGGTGATATGGAATGAGACTTAGGTCCTATTCTCTCATCCCCCATGATTCTTCTTATGAATATGAGGAGAATATGAAACTAAATGTGCAAAAACTAATGAAACATGCACCTATTTAATTTCCAAGGTCAGTCACCTAGAATCTTTGGTGACTACCTTGCAAAGGAGGGTCCATGATCTATAACTTGAGATTTCTGATCTTAAGGGAAAACTAGCTGGGAGACTTCTTAGCATAATTAAACTAGGTCCACAATAACCTATGGATGTGGTGGACCTAACCTTCGGCTCACCTATGCAAGAGGGTGATGCTACCAAAATCTAGGAGAAAGTCCTACAGAATCTGGGAGTTCTTCTCAGAGTATGAACATTATGGGCTCACCATTCTTAGTTGCAATTGTCCATGCTCAAAAACTTCCTCAAAATTCACATTGATGTGGACTTACTCACACAAATCTTGTTTGAGGAGGGTATATCAAGGGCTATGCCTACCCCACTCTATGATGCCACAAATGAAATACTAGAGTGGAGGTATGATGCTAATAGGAGAGCCCTGATACTGGACAGACTTCAGCAGCATCAAGAGGGCTTTAAGTTTTAGACCCCAAAGTACTATGAGAGTCTTCATCTAGTCCACATGAGACTTGCTAACCCATGCCAAAAAAGCAAGCTGACAGACAGACTGGCTGAGAGGATTCAAGACAGGATTGTTAAAGAGTTTAGACAAAGAAGAAGACAAAGGCTAACAAGAAATGTCATTGGTCAAGTGGATGATGAGCTGGACCCTAAAATTAGCTTCGAAGGGGAAACCTTGACTGAAGGCCTAGTTATAGACCATGTGAACCTTGTCACATGAACTACATCAACATCTTCTACCCTTATGTAACACACGGTTATTTATTTATTTTGAAGCCGATGAAAGAAGAAAAGAAATAAAGTCCAAGGTCGAGGGACCAAACTCACCAATGAGAGAAAGACGGGTGAGTGGGGGTATATAAAGGGAGAGGGCAGCCCTTACCCTCTCCCCATACCCACATTTTCAGCCAACAAAAGAAGAGAGGAGAGAAAGAAGAGAAAAGAGGAAGAAGTGTTGGTTCGGGTTGGTTCAAGTGACCAAAATCGTTGAGAAGCGAGTCAAATCGAAGCTCTTCTCGTGGTCGTTTGTGTGAGTTCTAGGACCCCTCCTTTAAACATTTTTGAATGATTTGGGGATAGAAAACATTTGAAAATCGGGTTTTTGAGTGTGTGCATGTTTGACCCGTTTGTGTATGTGTGTGCATGTTTCGTTTGAGCCTTGCTTGTGAGCTTGCGTGTGCTTGAATGGTGTTGTGGTATGCATCCCTAAGGTTTAGAATGGTTGATTTGGGCATAGAATGGGTTTAGATGAGCTTGGAGGTCGAAAATGGCATATTGGGTTCAGAATGAACTGCATTCTGCATCAGCTAGGGCTAGGCAACCGAATGGAGGCCATACGGCCGAATGAGGTGCGATTGGGGCGAGTCGAAAGGGGAGTCATGCAATTGAACGTCCAGTCGCATAAGTGCTCACCTGCATTAGTTCCATTCGCATGAGATCCATCCCCATTAGTCCATTCGCACGATTGGGTGTTCATTCACATGAGTGTTCATCCGCATTAGTTCATTCGCATGATGTTCAGTAGCATGGAGGCCATGCGACTGAAGGGTGTCAGTACGCCCGGATGGGGTTGTTGCACCCGAGGAGAATGGTAGTTTAAGTTCTGACTTTCAGGTGAAAGTGCAGATGTAAGTTTTGATGTAAAGGTTCCCGTAAGTTCATGTAAGATGACGATTGAGGCCTTAGAGAGCATGTTGGGCATGATGATTATGATGTTGCATGATTATGCATGTATGATGTTTCCCTGTATGATGATGATGACTGTGTATGTTATGTTCCTTATTATGATGTATGATTATCTTTCCTATGGCTTTACGTATCATGTTAATAAATGAATGAAGTATTATGTAACGTAAAGTGAAAGATAATGAAAGAGGAACATGATGTAAGAATGCATGCATTAATGAACGATTAAGTAATGAAAGTCTTGCAAGCACTCTATGTCGGGACATGCCATTAAGGTGTTAGCCCAATGGTGTGTGGGTTCACTACCCCGGGAGGATGCACATCGGGGTCTTTCTTTGTGATTGACCATATGTATGAACCATTGTTGCGTGCCTTAGGTACTGTGACTATTTGGTGCCGAGCACCACCGATGAAGGTCTTTTATAGGCTTAGGTCCAGTACCACGAGACCAAAGGGCATAGCATATGACAATGGTATACCTGAACTTTACCTTAGGTATTTTGACCATTTGGTGCCGAGCACCACCAATGAAGGCCTTTTATAGGCTTAGGTCCAGTACCACGTGAATGAAGGGTAAAGTTCATGGTGATGACGAAAGGAAAAGATGTAACATTGCACAAACGAATGAAAGTAAGATGAATGGATAAACGGAAGTTAATGAACGATGAAAATGATAATAATTATTATCTATGTGTACATATGATGTATGAACGCATGAAAGTAAAGAACGGTTTTAACGAAAAAAAAGTATGTACTATTTTATAAAACTACAACTTTTGATGTGTTTCTAGTCGTCAGGTAAAGATTGTTGATGATGGCACGAGGTGGCTACTCAGCTCTTTTGGGATGGCATCCATTTATATAATGCTTTTGTCATGTAATGCAACAATGTATCTTGTAAATGATTAACGATGTTTTATTTTGCAAAAGCTACTATATTGAAATGAAATGTCATTTTTAAATGTTTCCGATGCGATGCTTTATGAAATACAAATGTAATTACATATTTTTTGTGCGATGAGGATCTAGCTGTAAGCGTCCCGGGAACGGGGCCTTACAAGTTGGTATCAGAGCCAAAGTTTAAATGAAATGGGTGAATTTTCAAAATAAACCTTAACTTAAAATAAGAATGGGACGGAAAGGGAATGCAATGCCAATCTGAGTAGCTGTGTGCCATCAGGTATTTTCGTAAGTTAACGGTTTTATGTGCGCATGGTATGTGGTATGTGTTGTTTGTAGATTTAAATACTGATGTAGTCAGGATAGATAATGCTTGGGGTATGAAGAGTAAAGTAAGTGGCTAATTGTTGGACCAAAAGAACCAATGAGCCAAGATCAGAAAACCTCTAAGTCCCACATGGTATCACAACAACTGCTGAAAGCTTCATCAGCAGTTTGACAAGTGCTGAAGACTTCAACAGCTAAAGATCAAGTGCTGAAGACTTCAACAGCTGAAGAACTAAAGTGCTGAAGTACAACAGCTGAAGAACACAAGTACTAAAGCTGAACAGCTGAAGAACACAAGTACTGAAGCTGAACAGCTGAAGAACACAAGTACTGAAGCTGAACAGCTAAAGAACACAAGTGCTGAAAGACCAAAGTACTGAAGTACAACAGCTGAAGAGTTTACAAGTGCTGAAGATCAACAACTGATGTACAAAGTCTGAAGACAAAGACTGAAGACATCAGCTGATGATATCTACTGAAGTCATCAGCTGATGAAACATCTGAAGTTCAAGTCTGAAGACCAACTACTGAAGTTTCAGTAGTTTGTCACAACAGCTGAAGAGTACTTCTTCAGTAGTTGTGATATCAGTAGTTTTATATTTTTACTTTCAGTAGTTTTGTAAAAACGACTGAAGAGCTTGTTTCAGTCGTTGTAGTTCAGTAGTTTTATGTTTTTCAGTAGTTATAACAACTGATAACACTTAGCATTTTTGTAAGGAGATGTCAGCTGTTTTGACATCTTCAGTAGTTGTGTTTCAGTTGTAATAAATCTGTTAGTTGTCACTATCAAGTGACATCAGCAGACGTCACATCTCTTATATAAGAGTGTCGACCTAATTGTAAGTGTGACATTCTGTTACCACGAAAGCGAATATTGAATGAAATATATTTGCAGAATTCTCTCTCTATAACTGTCTTTGTTCTTCATTGAATATCGTTTCGTTCTTGTGAATCGACTAATTCATTGTTTGAATTCCGCTGCTATACTCTCAAATCATAAAATATAGATCACTGATCCTAACAAGTGGTATCAGAGCTCGTTAATCATTGATCGATCTAACAATTGATCATTGAAACTGCTAATTGAATCTCTGTGTTTGATTGAATTAGCGTATCGCAAGAACTGGTTATAGATTATTGAATTTCTGTCGCTTTTGTTCATTTATTTTGAGATCTTCTGGTTCAATTGGTTGTTGTGTTTTTGTTCTAAAATTGGTTTAGCTTAACGAATTTGATTGAATCTGAGATGACGACTCCTTCTAATGATCCTCACAATACCGGTTCCTCAACCAAGCCTCCGATTGGTTAGGACCGAGTATAACATATGGCAACGAAGAATGCTTCATCACCTGTCTGTTAACAAGTTCAGGTTGTTGGACATCTGTGGTACATGGACCACATAAGCCTATGGTGAACAATCTGGAAACCAATCAAATGGTTCCGAAGAGAAGGAACAATACTCTGATGAAGATCGGAAACTATTTGAGATTAATGCTAAAGCCCATGGAATTCTGGCCATGGCACTGCCTAATGAAATCTATTCTGGGCTTATGCATCATGAAACTGCTCATGATCTTCGGTGGCACAGATGAGGTCTTAGCAAACAATAGAGAAATCCTTGCCCAACAATATGAGACATTCTCTCATAGAAAGGGTGAGACACTGACTCAACAGTTTGACGTTTCTCCTGCTTGATATCTGAGCTGAAAATGGTGAAACAGGAATACACCAATAGCCAGATGAAAAACAGATTCCTCAGATCACTGCCTGAGATGGGACACATACACTATTGTCCTACGCTCCAGTGCAAATCTGAATAGCCTATCTCTCACCAACTTCATGGGAAACTGCTTACATTTGAAAGAGAGATAGAGCAGAAGAAAAGGAACTGTCATCTTCAGGAAAGCTCACTGATGACTTTGTACCAGGCAATACTGCCTTGGTTGGTCATGAGTCCAGAATATGCTTCATCTGAAATCAATTATGATGAGCATAGAGATTTCTCTTCAAACAGTTCTGATCATGCATTTGTTGGTATTGAGAGTCATTCTGGCAGTAATAGTGACAATTATGCTTCATTATGGATGATCTGAAAGGAATTGCTGATGATGATCTAGAAGAGATGGATATTCTGAGCCAAATGGCATTGATTAATATCAGATCTCAGAAGTCTTTATAAGAGAACTGGCAGGAAATTTCCTGGACTCTCTTGCAAAACCAAAGTTGGTTTTGACAAGAGTAAGTTGAGGTGTCACAAATGCCAAAGGCTAGGACACTTTGCAAGAGAGTGTAGATCAATTGGATCTAACTCTTCTGCACCCTTTGTGACTTTACCTAGTACTAGTCCACAAAACAGAGGGCAACATCCTGCTGGTTCTGGTCATCATTCACATCCTAGATCTCCTGCATACTTTCTTCCCCAGGGTCAAATGTCATATCCTTATCCCTGCTATTATATGCCTCACCAAATTCTGTTCAAGCTCCAATTGCACACAAACAACCACAAGCATTGCCTGAACCACAACCTTCCCAATCTCATCAACAAACTCAACCTCAACAACACAGCTTCTTCACCCCAGGAGTTGTTGACTGGAGCAGTTTACTAGATGACTTGTCTGGTCATGACAACTGTTCTCAGGGGTTGGTCAACATGGTGGTGAAAGTCCTTTGGAAATCTAGCTCTTATGGCTTTGGATTCTGCTGATACTTCATCCACTAATGCCTCTACATCAAAGGTATCACAGGTATCCTCTGAGGGCAAAGCCAAATTATGTTCTGAACCATGCATAGCAGCATTTGCATCTATTAGAGAAGCAAATGTAGCTTAATCAATAAGAACATTGAGCTAGAACAACTAATTTCAAAGCAAAGCTGAGTTTGAGTCTGTGCTAATGATAAAAATGATGAGATTTACAAAACTGAAATGCCAAATAACTGATGATAAGGCTAGGGAAGAGTACTTCTAGAGAAGTATAAAGATCTCAAAGAAACCCTTGCAGTTACCCGGTAGGTAGAGTGTGATAGATGGGTACAATCATGCAAAGGTTTTGAAATGCTTCTTAGTAAGCAATCTGCTTCCAATGTGAAGTTTGGCATTGGTTACAATCACACTGCTCCACCTACAGATTTTACTCCAAGAGCAGAGGTAGAATCTGATGGTGAGAGTAATAACCAATCCATCTCATCATGTGATCTACTTTCTGATACAGCACAATCAGAAGTAGAGTCAGCATCAAGCCCTCTCAGAACCTATCAGCTGATGTTGATGGTTCAAATACTGACACTCACATGATCAATGAGTTGATCAACTCAGGAGTTAATTCTGAAAGTCCTGAAAGGACTAGAGAGCAGGATTTAACACCTGAAGTTCAAACTCCAACTACTGTCAGTACTGAAAAGAAGAAAACTGTCAGTAGAAAGAGTTTGAAGGCTACTAAAGAGGAAGTCAAGAAAGCAAACAATGCTTCCAAAGCACGGAAGAGCAAGTCTCCAGTTGCTTCACCCTCTTTAGTTGATGATCAACCTAAGATGAAGAAGAAACCATGTGAAGTATGTGGTTTGTTCAATCATCTTACAGATGATTGCTGGTACAAAAGAGGTTCCAAACTCAAACAAAAAGAAGAAATTAAAGAGAAAATGGTAAAAATGAAAACTGAGTCTGAGACCACATTTGTATCAGCAACATCAAATCCTGTAACCCTTAAGTCCTCAAAGAAATCCAAAAAGGAAGGGGTTAAACAGGTGACAGCTGAGAGTGCTCAGAAGAAGAAGGTGCAACATAGGAACTTACAAACTCCAAACTCCACGGCAATGTGTCTGATGAGCTGAAAGCTTTATCATAAAATCAGACACAGCTGGTTATGATGGTTCAACATCTGTTGGGTAGAGTTAACCAATAGATGCTCCTATGTTGAAACCACAGGAAAGGAGGTCCAGCCAAAGGATTCTTCTTTTTCACCATCTTCTTCCTCTCAAGCTGTTGTTACTAATAAACCTGTTAGTTTACCATCTGTTGATGAGACCAGGCCCAAAACCAAAAGGTTTGGGTCTCTAAAACTAACTGATTGTTTATTATTGCAGGGTTCTCCAACATGCCAAAGTAGCATCTGGTATGTAGACAGTGGGGGATCTATGCACATGACTGGGAACGGTTCTCTTCTTCATGACTACTCTCAAGGAAAGAAGGGCTTTGTTTCTTGTGGCAATGATGCTAGGGGTTACATCATTGGAATGGCTTTGTCTCCAATGGAGAAATCAAGTTTGATGATGTTAATCATGTGGAAAATCTCAAGTACAATCTCTTGAGTGTCAGTCAAATGTGTGATAAAGGCCATGTTGCTCTTTTCACCAGTCAGAACTATAGGATTCTGTCATCCAAAGTTCTGCATTTGATTGATAAGGTGTTGGATGATCACACTCTCTGAGAGCCAACAGGACAGGAAGAGTGTATGCCTTAGATCTTTCCAAGAAAATAGATCTAAGAGGCAATCCTTGTCTATTTTCCAAAGCCTCTTCTCAAGAATCTAAACTGTGGCACAGAAGGCTGGGTCATGTTAATTTCAAAAACATGAATCAGCTTACCCACAATAGTTTAGTCAGAGGCTTACCAATAAAGGAGTTCCACTGTGATGAAACCTGCACTGCTTGTTTAAAAGGAAAACACACAAAGTCTCATTCCCTCCTATTGAAGAGCCTAAGTCCACTGCCTGCTTGCAATTACTGCATTATGCATCTATTTGGTCCTGTGAGAGTAATGAGCATGGCAAAGAAGAAATACTGTCTGGTAATTGTGGATGATTACTCCAGATTTGTATGGACTTTCTTTCTACATTCAAAGGATGAGGTTGCTCAGAAGATTATTCACTTTGTGTTGTATATTGAGAAGCAGTATTCCCTCCAGTCAAGTGTATTAGGAGTGACAATGGAATGATTCAGAAACCATACACTTGATGATTTTATCTTTCAAAGGGAATCAAAAGGCAGTTTAGCATCCCAAGGACTCCAGAACAAAATGGAGTAGTGGAGAGAAAGAACAACCCTAATTGAAGCTGCAAGGTCCATGCTGGCTGACTCTGGTTTGCCACTGACCTTTTGGGCTGAAGCTGTCACACAGCTTGCTATGTGCAAAATAGAGTTTTAGTAAATCAGAGGTTGATGAAGACTCCATATGAAGTTCTCCATCACTTGGCTCCTCTAATTTCATTTTTCAGAGCATTTGGGTGTCCCTGTTTATTCTCAACACAAAGGATCAACTCCATAAATTTGATCCTAAGGTGGATGCAGGGTATTTTGTTGGTTATTCATCTACTTGCAAGGCATACAGAGTCTTCAACTGCAGAACAAAGATAGTTGAAGAGACTTTGCATGTGATATTTAATGAATCACCTTTGGACAAGATTCCACAAAACCCTGTGGAGTTGTTTGATTTGGACATACTGCAATATGTTCCTTATCAACCTCCAGCTGTTGCAGATCCTGTGGCTAAATCATCTTCTGCAACATGTCTTCCACCTGGTGGTATTGATGATGATGATAATATCAATACTCACTTATTCAAGTTTAGTGACCAACTGCCTGTGTGTCTGCTAAATTTGATGTTCCTATAGCTTCAGCAGTTCCATCAATGCTGATGAGATCTCTGTTTCCTCTACATCTTTTGAGTTACCATCTAATTCTTGGTTGAAGAGTCTACATCAACATCTATGCTGCTGAAGGTTCTACAAACACTTGCACAGATCTCATGTTTATCAAGAACTGAAGAATCACCCCATGTCTCAGATTATTGGTGATATCAATGCTAGTGTTTCAACAAGAAGTCAATTGTCTAACTTCTGCTTCTATGCTCTCTTCATCAGTCAGCTAGAGCCAAAGAACTACCATGTTGCTTTGAGAGACATGGATGGGTTGAAGCTATGCAGCTTGAGCTACTTCAGTTCAAGAAACAGCAAGTGTGGGAACTGGTTCCTCTTCCCCAGGTAAGTATGCAATAGGCACTAAATGGGTGTTTAGGAACAAAACTGATGAAAATGGCTTATTGTTAAGAACAAGGCTAGACTGGTTGTACAGGGGTTTTCACAAGAAGAAGGTATTGACTATGATGAAACCTTTGCCCCTGTATCCAGACTAGAGGCAATCCGATTGTTCTTAGCCTATGCTGCATTCCACAATCTTAAAGTTTTTCAAATGGATGTCAAAAGTGCCTTTTTATATGGTAAAATAAAGGAAGAAGTTTATGTGTGTCAACCACCAGGCTTTGAGGATAATAAACATCCTGAATGGGTGTATAAACTTGATAAGGCTCTTTATGGGTTGAAACAAGCTCCTAGAGCCTGGTATGAGACACTCTCTACTTTTCTTCTTAAGAATAATTTCACTAGAGGCTCCATTGATAAAACTTTGTTTATTAGAAGGTGGATCAGCATAAGCTACTTGTTCAGATTTATGTTGATGATATTTTTTTGCATCCTCTGATCCCCAGTTGTGTGATGATTTTACAACATTAATGAAAAAGAGGTTTGAAATAAGTGCAATGAGAGAATTACAGTTCTTTCTAGGCTTGCAAATCAAACAAAAGGCTGATGGAACTTTTATTCATCAGTCAAAATATACAAAAGATCTTTTGAATAAGTTTGATTTACAAACCTGTAAGCCCTGTTCTACTCCCATGTGCAACACCACACAACTGGATGCGGATCAGAAAGGTAAAGTTGTTGATGAAACGCTTTACAGATGTATGATTGGGTCCTTGATGTATTTAACAGCTTCTAGACCAGATATTATGTTTGCTACATGTGTTTGTGCTAGATTTCAGGCTGCTCCTAAAGAGTCTCATTTGATTACAGTCAAGAGAATCTTTAGATATTTGCAAGGTACACAATCTCTGGGTTTATGGTATTCCACTGGACACTTTTGCAAATTAGTTGCTTTTTCAGATAGTGACTATGCAGGGTGCAAGTTAACTAGAAAGTCAACTTCTGGTGGTTGTCAATTCCTAGGCAACTGTTTGATTTCTTGGCAGAGTAAGAAACAAACATCTGTTGCTACATCCACTGCTGAGGCCGAGTACATTGCTGCTGCAAGTTGTACTTCTCAGGTACTCTGGCTTCAGAACCAACTTCTAGATTATGGCATTACAGAGACTAAGACTCCATTATTAATGGATAGTGCTTCAGCTCTGTGTATTGTCAAAAATCCAGTCCAGCACTCTAGGACCAAACATATAGAGATCAGACATCATTTTATTCGGGATTGCTTTGAAAAAGGTCTGATTGATCCTAAGTTTGTGCCTAGTGCTGATGAGCTTGCAGATATTTTTACTAAGCCTTTGGATAGTTCTACTTTCCAAAACCTTGTGTTAAGGCTTGGTATGCTGCAGCTAGAATAAGTGACAACTACTGATGATTTCCGTAGTAATTACTGGTGATCATTGGTACCCATATCACATATAAGTACTGATGAGTCCTTTCACCTTCAGTAGTTTTTATAACTACTGATGGCTAAATGCCTCACAAGTACTGAAGTACTTTATCTGTTCCAAACTACTGATGTAGTTACAACTACTGATGTAGTTACAACTACTGAAATCAGTACAAACAGATAAGTACTGACGTCCTATGAAACACCTGAAAAGCATATGCAAAGTCTGATAAGTAAGTGTTGAGGACAGTATGAAACAACTGAAAGGCTATGAATTGACGAAAACTACTTAAGAGAACTTTCTCTTCAGTTGTTTCAACAACTGCTGTTTCATTCTAAACAACTAAGCAAAACCATGTCTTCAGTAGTTTTCTAACTATTGATGACTAATACCAAGTCTTCAGCTGTTTACAACAACTGATGACAAAACCACTGTCTTCAGTAGTTTCACAAATACTGATGACAAACACCAAGTCCTCAGTTGTTTCATCATCTGAAGTCAAAACCACGGCTTTCAGTAGTTTTCTAACTACTGATGCCTAACACCACGAATTCAGCTGTTTCAACGTCTGATAGGGTAATACCATGTCAACAGTCGGTTTAAAACTACTGATGACTCACACCACACCCTTCAGTCCTTTTCTCACCCCTACCCTATAAATACCTGTCCTCTTCTCTGATGTTTCATTAGCCGTTATTTTCTAAACTTCTCTCTCTCAACATGGCGACCATGAGTCTGAAACAACGACACAACTGCGTTGCTTACCTTACAAAGTCGGCTTTCTGGAACAAATATGATAATGCCGTTGACTTAATGGTGGATTCCCCATATCGCACAGCTTTTCTCATGAATCCAACCATTTACCCTGAATCCCTCAGTCAATTCTGGTCAAATGCTTCGGTTCATACCGATGAGTCTACCGGTCAGATCTCTGTTCGGTCCCTTATCAACCAGAAATCAGTGGTCGTTACAGCCGACATTATTCGTCGGGCATTACATCTACACGATTGCACCGCTGTGACTGCATACCCAAAGGGCATAACCGATATGTCCTTTATCAATCATGGGTATGAAGGTGATCTTCGAGCTACAACCGTTCTAAAGAAACATTTCCATGACGCTGAGAAACTTATTTTTCACATGGTAAATGCCTGCTTAGCCTCCAAGACATCTTCTTGGGATCAAATGTCATCCCACTGGCAACAGGTATTGTATTCTATTCTAGAACACCAACCATTAAATTTTTCTGAAATTGTGTTCCTAGAAATAAAGAACTTGGCTCAGAAACCTATGGAAAACCGATGGCCATTATATCCCAGGTTTCTAATGGCCATTATTTTGGATGAACTAAAATCTGATGGCCTTGTTGGCCTTGGAGTCCCTGCACCAGCTGTTTTGGCTGAGGTATACTCCAGGCACAACTCCGACCTTACACTCAAGAAGCTGCCCGAATGCTAAAGCCCAAGCACAGGGAACCCACAGCTTCCTCCATCAGAACCAAAGTCCCCACCAAACCCACCAAAAAGAAACCCAAAACGGCTACTCAGGGAAATGAGTCCCCTGAGGATGCCCCTGCAACACAAACGCAGGATATATCCACTGGTTATAACCCCCTGGTGGATATCAGGACTCTTCCAGCCATAGCCGCTCAGGTTCCTCTCAACAGGAGCCTGAAGCAACCACACAAGGGGTACCCAACATCTGGGATCTTCCTCACTTGAGGGGATTGCCATTGAAGAGCACCTTCCTCCCCAGGTGCACACTGCTTCTATCCCTTCACCCCATGCAACCGCCCCCAAAGTCCAACATAATTATTGCCAACGTGCTGACTCAGTTGCATGCCTCTCCTCCTCCCCCAACAACCACCAACAAAGGGGAGAACCACGGACATTGAGGAAGAGGATCAACATGTTTCTGACAACCCACAGCACCGGGGTTTACCACTTCTATCTCCTGGTGTAGATAGGGAGATTAGAATATCTAGTGAGGCTGCCACCTCTTCTGCATCAGCACATGATCAGAATGAGGCTGGTAACATTGCTAAGACCTCACTAGAGGCAACAGCTGATGATGGACATAGTCCTGAGGCTGGAAGTCCCCAGTACCAAGACAAAGGGGCACATGCTACAACTGGTCTACACCCAGTGCATGTACATCCTGCTCCAAGCAGGAGGTCAGGTGATTCAGCTTCTGCTGATGATGACCTGGGCTTTTTCTATGATGTTCTTGCCCAGAACACAATCCTTGAGGAGGAAGTCAGTAGGCTGCAAAACCAACTTGACCAACTCTCTCAAGGAGAAAGACCATCTGCCTCCACCAACCCACAGATGGCACCTTCAGTTGAAGGTTCCCCAAACACTAAGCCACTCCAACAACTCAGCCACCTGCCTCTGCTTCTGGCACTATTTCTCAGGAACAGAACCCTCCTGAGCAAATAGTTGCTGTCCTTCAAAATTCCCTCCCTCTCATCACACCCATAATCACTGACATTGTGACTAAAGCCATTGATGAGAGGCTTTCCTCAACTTTACAACCATTGATTGATGCTGCTGTGCAAAAGACACTTTCTGCGGTACAAACCCCTACCATTAATGCATCCAAAAAGGGGGAGAGTACTGTAGTGAAAGAAAAGAAGAGGAAAAGAACAGAGGATGAGAAGGCCCAAGAGCAAGCCCAAAGGTGGAAAAAAAAAGCACACACCTATCACTAAAGAAAAGTGCTGATGATCAACCTACTGCTGAAGAAAAATCCTTGGAAGAGCTGGTAAAAGATGTTGATGATACACACAGCCGATCCATGGATAAAATCATTGAGCAACTCTTCAGGCAAGGTTTTGATACAGCCACATTAGATAGTGAAATCAGGAGGTTGGAAGTGGAGGAGATTCAAACCCGATGGGCTGGGTATGATGCACTTGAAAAGGAGAGATTGGAGATCATGATCTGTTTTATTGCCAAATACTTAGGAGATCTTTGATGGAGATTCGCGCGTGGACCAGAGACAGTATTCTGGCTATAGCCACCAGAATCTGTCTGTCTGAGCAATTCCACAAGGGGATTATCATTGAAGCCCTTGATGAGGCTGGGGCTGGAAAAAGGTTTGAAATGGCAAAACTTACAAAGGCTAAACTCAAAACCAAAATGCTGGAACAACCTTCCCTTCCACCCACTCAAAACCAGCCTACCCCTCAAATCTCCAAACCAATCTCAAAGCCCAAATCCAAACAACCACAATCACAACCCACAAAACCAACTCCCTCACCATCTAAACCAATAGCCGATGATGCACCCAAGAAGAAGAAGAGAAGGGTGTTGAGGCTAGAAGAAGAAGAAGAAGAGGATGATGTGGAAGAAGATAGGATGCCTCTGTCTGCAGTCCTAACACTGGCGAAAGCCAAACCTATGCCCATCACTCCCACCTCACAGATGGATGTTGTGAGAGTAAAAATTGAAGAAGAGAGTAGCAAAAGCTTCATGATGATGAAATGCTGAAAAGCATTGACAAAACCTATGCTGCCTCCTCATCAATTATCAACATGAAGAAAGAAGCTCTGAGATTGTACACTCTCGCCAACACATTTCAATATCAGAAGGAAAGGGGAGAGTATGGCCTGATCCGAGGGTGGCTCACAGGATTGTAAAGAAAGACATTCCTTCGAGATACAAGGGTCAAGTCAAGAGGATCGTAGATGAAGAGATCACAGTGGCCCTTGTAGTATCACCCTGGGAGATTGTCGAAGATTTCAAGAAAGCCTACGAGACTAAACACCACCCCAGAAGATGCTAGAGAACAGAATTATTAAAAAGGGGCTAGTCTACAAGAGGCTTGAGAACTTCAAACAGAATGAGCTCAGTCTGTTACTCGAAGGGAATCATCCTGATGAGTTTGCATATAGACAAATTACAACAGTTGAGCTCAAAACGGCAAACAGGCCAAGTACATCTCAGAGCTGTATGGGCGAGAAGGATTGTTTGATGGTGAAGCCGAGAACCTGACCATGGAAGAACAAATCATGTTTCTCAGAGCCTACACCAGAGAATCCTACAGGCTCATACACGGGAAGTAGATCTCATGAATGGGATAACAACTCTGTGTCCAGTTCCCCAAAACAGAGTTCCCATTCATATCTTGCCAACAAATATCTGAGACTTCTTCCCAGGCCTGAGCTTATATGGGTCATCTTCTCTACTGATCAAGAAGGAAAAAGACCAACCTTTTGCCAACAATAAGTGGGATAATAAATAAATTAGAGGTTTTGGCTGCATTGGTTCAGGGGGAGTTTGTTGGACCAAAAGAACCAATGAGCCAAGATGAGAAAACCTCTAAGTCCCACATGGTATCACAACAACTGCTGAAAGCTTCATCAGCAGTTTGACAAGGGCTGAAGACTTCAACAGCTGAAGATCAAGTGCTGAAGACATCAACAGCTGAAGAACTAAAGTGCTGAAGTACAACAGCTGAAGAACACAAGTACTGAAGCTGAACAGCTGAAGAACACAAGTACTGAAGCTGAACAGCTGAAGAACACAAGTGCTGAAGCTGAAAGACCAAAGTACTGAAGTACAACAGCTGAAGAGTTTACAAGTGCTGAAGATCAACAACTGATGTACAAAGTCTGAAGACAAAGACTGAAGACATCAGCTGATGATATCTACTGAAGTCATCAGCTGATGAAACATCTGAAGTTCAAGTCTGAAGACCAACTACTGAAGTCATGTTTCAGTTTGTCACAACAGCTGAAGAGTACTTCTTCAGTAGTTGTGATATCAGTAGTTTTATATTTTTACTTTCAGTAGTTTTGTAAAACGACTGAAGAGCTTGTTCTTCAGTCGTTGTAGTTTCAGTAGTTTTATGTTTTTCAGTAGTTATAACAACTGATAACACTTAGCATTTTTGTAAGGAGATGTCAGCTGTTTTGACATCTTCAGTAGTTTTGTTTCAGTTGTAATAAATCTATAGTTGTCACTATCAAGTGACATCAGCAGACGACACATCTCTTATATAAGAGGTGTCGACCTAATTGTAAGTGTGACATTCTGTTACCACGAAAGCGAATATTGAATGAAATATATTTGCAGAATTCTCTCTCTATAACCGTCTTTGTTCTTCATTGAATATCGTTTCGTTCTTGTGAATCGACTAATTCATTGTTTGAATTCCGCTGCTATACTCTCAAATCAATCAATATAGATCACTGATCCTAACACTAATCATAACTGGCCACTGTAATTAGGGACTTACTATACTTGACATAAACTAAGTTGCTCCCTTGAATGACCGTGTTGGTGTTTGAATCTTTCAGTGTGCGTGTGAATGGCCGGTGGTAGATCTTCAAAAGCCTCTCGTGGTGGTGGTCACGGTGCTGAACTGTGACCCAAGAGAGGGAGACCCAGAGTTGAGAAGGTGGTTCATGAAGAACCAGAGACCCCTCATCCGGAGGGTGGCGACGAGAGCACCAATCCGAGAGCCTTAGTAAAGGAAGCTGTGTTGGAAGAAGTTCATCAGGCCATGCAGACAATCTTACCGTCTGTGGTGACCGAAGTGATTAAGGCAGTACAAGAAGGGGAAAGAAAGGAGAGGAACAAGTCCTTAGGAGGACGAGAACAACCAGAGCCTGAAACGGTTCTCTTGGATGATGAAGAAGAGGAGGAGGAAGAAGAGCCTATGCAGGAGGCGGCACGAGGCTATAACTACGGGGCGTTTATGAGATGCAAGCCCCCAACTTTTGATGGAAACAACACCGCTGCTGCTGCTCACCGGTGGATGAGGGAAATGGAGGTTGTTCTTGATATCAGCGAGTGCCGGGAGGACCAGAAAGTGAAGTTCGCTACCCACTCTTTTATGGACTCAGCTCTGTGCTGGTGGGACAATATAGTCCAAGCTGAGGGTAGCAGGGCTATTGGGAGAATGAGATGGTCTGAACTAAAGAAGTTGGTGATTGAGGAGTTTTGTCCTCACAGAGAAATTGATAAGGTCTAGAGAGAGTTCCTGCAGCTGGAGGCGGAAATGATGACACACCAATAGTACACCACCAAGTTCAACGAGATGGCACATCTGGTGCCGGATCAGGTGACACCTCTGTCTCAAAAAATCAAGAGGTACATTCAGGGTTTGCCAGCGGATATTCGCAGGCACATGATCGCTGCCGACCAAGCATGTTTAGGTCGGCGGTGGATTTGGCAGGGAGACTTTATGATGAGAGAACGGTGGTGGTGACTGAAGGTGGCAAGAAGAGCAGTGGTGATTGACACTGGCAGGGGAAGAGGTTTGGTCGGGGTGATGCCTCGACGGGTAATAAGAAGGCACGGGTGGATGACCACCGTGTGGTCAGATCAAGTGCGGGGTCGAAAAGGTGTGGCAAGTGTGGAAGGGAGCATAGTGGGGAATGCAGGTTTGGGTCGAACTTGTGCTTTAAATATGGGAAGGCGGGGCATATGGCAAAGGACTGTCGTATGGTCTGGTGCTATAACTATGGTGAAGAGGGCCACCTGAGCAGGGATTGTAAGAAGCCGAGGGCTGAGAGTTCCGAGCAAAGAAGACGGGAGGTGAAGGGCCGAGGGCGAGCGCTAGGGCATTCACCATGACACAGGAGGAAGCTAGGACGGACCCTGATGTCGTGTCTGGTATGTTTCTAGTGAACCAAACTTTAGCTTCTGTGTTATTTGATTTGGGTGCTAGTAAAAGTTTTATTTCTGCTGCTTTCTGTGCTAAGCTGCCTGTTAGTAGTAAACGTATTGATGCGCCTTTCGATGTAGAAACTGCCATAGGTAAGTCTACCAGGATTTCTAAGATGATAGAGAACTGTGATATGGAACTTGAGGGTCATAAGTTTCCTGTTAGACCGTTCGTGATGACCTTAGCTGGTTTCGATTTGGTTCTTGGGATGGATTGGTTGACGGACTTCAAGGCGAACATTGCGTGTCACAAGAAGATGATTCGTTTGACAGCGCCTGATGGGGGTTCGGTGACGATTTATGGGGATCGGGTCACAATGATCCCGAAAGTGATCTCAATGGCGGTGGTGGGAAAGTGTATGAGGCGTGGGTGTAGCGCCTACTTGGCTTATGTAAAGGATGTGGATACGCCGACACCACAGCTGTCTGATGTACCGGTTGTGCGTGAATTTCCAGATATGTTCCCAGAAGACTTATCAGGAGTGCCACCTGACCGAGAGATCGAGTTTCAGATTGATCTGATACCGGGTGCTCAACCTGTTGCCAAGGCACCATATCGGTTGGCTCCGACGGAGAAGAAAGAGTTGATGCAGCAGTTGTAAGAGCTGCTTGATAAGGGGTTCATTAGATTGAGTATCTCTCCTTGGGGTGCTCCGGTCTTGTTTGTAAAGAAGAAAGATGGTAGTATGAGGATGTGCATCGACAACTGTGACCTGAACAAGTTGACGGTGAAGAACCGATATCCCTTACCAAGAATAGATGATTTGTTTAATCAGCTTCAACGTGCCAGTTGGTTTTCAAGGATCGTCCTTCAATCTGGCTACCATCAGTTGAAGGTGAAGGAACAAGACATCCCTAAAACAGCTTTTCGCACGCGCTACGGTCACTACGAGTTTCTTGTCATGTCTTTTGGTTTGACCAATGCGCCAGCTGCTTTTATGGATGTGATGAACTCTGTGTGTCGGCCGATGTTAGATAAATCAGTGATTATGTTTATTGATGATATATTGATTTATTCAAAGAGCGAGGAGGAGCATACCGATTATATTCGAGAAGTGTTAGAGATCTTGAGAAAGGAGAAGTTGTATGCTAAATTCTTCAAGTGCGCATTCTGGTTGCGTGAGGTTCAGTTTTTGGGTCACGTGGTGAATCCGAGTGGATTATGGTAGACCCGACAAAGGTGGAGGCGGTGATGTAATAAAAGTCTCCAAAGACGCCATCCGAGATTCGTAGCTTCTTGGGTTTGGCGGGCTACTACAGAAGATTCATCCAAGACTTTTCCAAGATCACTTCTCCACTAACCAAGTTGAACCAAAAAGATGTAAAGTTTATATGGGGGCAAGCTCAAGAGAAGGCATTCGATGAACTGAAGACGAGATTGACTCAAGCTCCTATTCTGTCATTATCCAAAGGAAGCGAAGATCTGGTGGTTTATTCTAATGCTTCCTCCTCGGGGTTGGGGTGCGTGTTAATGCAGAGGGGGAAAGTTATAGCCTATGCATCCTGACAGTTGAAGGTTCATGAGGTCAATTATCCTACTCATGATTTGGAGCTAGCAGTTGTGGTCTTTGCACTAAAGATTTGGAGGCACTATCTGTACGGGACGAAGTGCACCATTTTCACTGACCACAAAAGCTTGAAGTACTTCTTCGAGCAAAAAGATCTAAACACGAGGCAGAGAAGGTGGTTGGAGCTCATAAAAGATTATGATTGTGAGATCCACTCCCATCCGGGCAAAGCCAATGTGGTGGTAGACACCCTTAGCCAAAAGGAGAGGCCCGAACCGATTCGGGTGAAAGCATATCAGTTGATCATGACCTCAGATGTGATGAAGCAAGTTAAAGAGTTTCAAGATGAGGCATGAAAGAATATCATCTTAACTCTGAAAGGATGAGAGGTCTGGTTGGGGAATTGGGCAAAAACACACTTGGTGTTAAAACCTGACTTGGACGGGTGTGGATTCCTTGTTTTGGGGATCTACGGGTGAAGATCATGGATGAAGCTCACAAGACTCGATACTCCATTCATCCAGGTGCCACGAAAATGTACCAAGACATGAAGAAGGATTACTGGTGGACGGGTATGAATCGCAACGTAGTGGAGTATGTGAGTAAATGCATTACTTGTCTACAGGTGAAGGCTGAGCAACAGAAGCCGTATGGGAGGTTCAACCTTTGGATATACCGGAATGGAAGTGGGAGCACATCACCATGGATTTCATTACAAAGTTTCCGCGTACTCCGAAAGGGTATGATGCTATATGGGTGATTGTGGACCATCTGACGAAGAGTGCTCACTTCCTACCGATCCGCGAGACATATTCATCTGAGAGGTTAGCTGATCTGTTCATCAAGGAAATTGTAACTCGTCATGGTGTGCCGGTGTCCATTGTGTCTGATCGTGACACCCGGTTTACATCTAAATTCCGGAAGAAATTCCACGATGCCATAGGAACGAGGTTACATATTAGCACGGCTTTCATCCCAAACTGATGGTCAGTCAGAAAGGACCATTCAGACATTGGAAGACATGCTTTGGGCATGTGTGATTGATTTTGGGGGATATTGGGATGACCACCTACCGCTAACCGAATTCTCATACAACAACAACTATAATGCCAGTATTGGTATGCCACCATATGAGATGCTATATGGTAGGAGATGCAGAACACCCGTTTGTTGGGGTGATATTGGTTAGAAGGAATTAGGGAGCGTCGAGGTAATCGAGGCTACGACTGAGAAGCTCGAAAAGATCAAGGCCTTCATGAAGGCAGCCAAAGATAGACAGAAGTCATATGTCGATAAACGACGCAGACCGATTGAGTTCCAGGTGGGTGACCGGGTTATGTTGAAGGTCTCACCTTGGAAGGGTATTATTCGTTTCCAAAAGCGGGGCAAGTTCAGTCCAAGGTTCATAGGCCCTTTCCGAATCATCGCTCGAGTAGGAGAGGTGGCCTATAGACTGGAGTTACAAGAAGAGTTAAGTGGAATTCACCCGACATTCCATGTATCTCATCTGAGAAAGTGCTTAGCTGATGAAGACATGATTGTTCCACTGGAGGATATCGGAGTAGACGAACGGCTCAATTATGTGGAGCAACCAGTGGCAATCATCGATTAAAAAGGGAAAAGGCTAAGAAATAAAGTGGTTCCCCTTATGCATGTACAATGGAAGCACAGGAAGGGATCTGAGTCAACGTGGGAGACTGAAAAAGAAATGAGGCATCATTACCCATATTTGTTCGAGGAATAACAGGTTTTGGGGACGAAACCTATTTAAGGGGGGGTGGACTTGTAACACCCAGTTATTTATTTATTTTGAAGCCGACGAAAGAAGAACAGAAATAAAGTCCAAAGTCGAGGGACCAACTCGCCAACAAGAGAAAGACGGGTAAGTGGGGGTATAGAAAGGGAGAGGGCAGCCCTTACCCTCTCCCCATACCCACATTTTCAGCCAACAAAAGAAGAGAGGAGAGATAGAAGAGAAAAGAGGAAGAAGTGTTGGTTCGGGTTAGTTTGAGTGACCAAAATCGTTGAGAAGCGAGTCAAATCGAAGCTCTTCTCATCGTGGTTGTTTGTGTGAGTTCTAGGACCCCTCCTTTAAACGTGTTTGAATGATTTGGGGCTGGAAAACATCTGAAAATTGGGTTTTTAAGTGTGTGCATGTTTGACCCGTTTGTGTATGTGTATGTGTGTGTATGATTCGTTTGAGCCTTGCTTGTGAGCTTGTGTGTGCTTGAATGGTGTTGTGGTATGCATCCCGAAGGTTTAGGATGGTTCATTTGGGCTTAGAATGGGTTTAGATGAGCTTGGAGGTCGAAAATGGCAAATTGGGTTTGGGATGAACTGCATTCAGCATCAGCCAGGGCTAGGCGACCGAATGAAGGCTTTACGGCCGAATGAGGTGCGATTGAGGTCCATTCGCACGATTGAGAGTTCATTCGCACAATTGGGGCCAATCGCATGGGGAGTCATGCGATTGAAGGTCCAGTCGCATAAGTGCTCATCCGCATTAGTTCCATTCGCATGAAGTCCATCCACATTAGTCCATTCGCACGATTGGGTGTTCATTCGCATGAGTGTTCATCCATATTGGTTCATTCGCATGATGTTTAGTCGCATGGAGGCCATGCGATTGAAGGGTGTCCATACGCTCGGATGGGGCTGTTGCACCTGAGGAGATTGGTAGTTGAACTTTTGACTTTCGGAGGAATGTGCAGATGTAAGTTTTGACGTAAAGGTTCCGTAAGTTCATGTAAGATGACGATTGAGGCCTTAGAGAGCATGTTGTGCATGAAGATGATGATGTTGCATGATTATGCATGTTATGTATGTATGATGTTGCCCTGTATGATGATGATGACTGTGTATGTTATGTTTCTTATTCTGACGTATGATTATCTTTCATGTGGCTTTACGTGTCATGTTAATGAATGAATGAAGTATTATATAACGTAAAGTGAAAGATAATGAAAGACGAACATGATGTAAGAATGCATGCATTATTGAACAATTAAGTAATGAAAGTCTTGCAAGCACAGTATGTCGGGATATGCCATTAAGGTGTTAGCCCAACGGTGTGCGAGTTCGCTACCTAGGAGGATGCACATCGGGGTCTTTCTTGTGATTGACCATATGTATGAACCATTGTTGCGTGCCTTAGGTACTGTGACTATTTGGTGCCGAGCACCACCGTTGAATGTCTTTTATAGGCTTAGGTCCAGTACCACGAGACTGAAGGGCATAGCATATGATAATGGTATACCTGAACTTTACCTTAGGTTTTATGACCATTTGGTGCCGAGCACCACCGATGAAGGCCTTTTATAGGCTTAGGTCCAGTACCACGATAATGAAGGGTAAAGTTCATGGTGATGACGAAAGGACAAGATGTAATGATGAACGAACGAATGAAAGTAAGATGATTGAATGAACGGAAGTTAATGAATGATGAAGATGATAATAATTATTATCTATGTGTACGTATGATGTATGAACACATGAAAGTAAAGAATGGTTTTAACGAAAGAAAAGTATGTATTATTTTATAAAACTAGAACTCACTCAGCAACGCTGACTTTGATGTGTTTCCAGTTGGTAGGTAATGATTGCTGAGGATGGCACGAGGTGGCTACTCAGCTCTTTTGGGATGGCATTCATTTATATAATGCTTTTGTGATGTAATGCAACAATGTATCTTGTAAACGATTAACGATGTATTATTTTGCAAAAGCTACTATATTGAAATGAAATGTCATTTTTAAATGTTTCCGCTGCGATGCTTTATGAAATACACATGTAATTATATGATTTATGTGCGATGAGGATCCAGCTGTACACGTCCCGGGAACGGGGCCTTACACCTTAGTAAAGCACGAGCTGGTAAAGGTGCTTCACAACCTCTCTCTAACCAGATCTTGATTGTTGAACCAAGCAATGAAGACCAAATCTCTCTCCACCTTGAGTAACTAAGGCCTATGAGTGACAAAGGAAAAAAGGAAACTGAATCCTATGGAGATTGAGGAGGAGGAGACAGAGAGGAAGAGGAGATAAGGAGAGAGAGTTCAAGTGGGTCCTTAGGCTTTATAGAAGCCGCAACTAGGGCTACTCCCAGGCCAAATACTCAAGATGATAGGTTGAGGGTAGCCAGATTAACTTACTTGAAGACCAGGAACTACAACATAGATGAACTCATCTATATTCCCTTAGAGGAACTCAATGAAATTGCAGACACAAAGTTGTTAAAGGAGAGGAAGGAGGTAGAGGATGCAGAATTGCTTCTCAAGATCAAGGAAGAAAGGTGGTAGAAAAGGCTTTAAAAACATGCTCATACCCTCTCCCCAGTTAAAGAAAGCCTTGAGACAGAGGTTGTGGCAACTGAACAACCTTAGGTAGACAAGAAGATAGATAGACAAAACATGATTAGCTACCTGAGTGCCATATGCCCCCTATCAGGCATATGTACTTCTTCCCTTATCATATGAGTACATAGAATTTGAGTATCTTAATTAGCTTGAGCAAAAAATGATAAAATAATAAAAAGCTGCTAAGAGAAAGATGAGGGAAGAAGCTGCAAAGTGAAGAGCCATCATCCAAAAGAGCCAAAAGAAGTTTGTTGATAGACAGAGGATGATGAGCTTCTTCAAGCTGTATGGTTCTCTAGAAGGAGGCTTATGTCTCTATCCACTACAGACGGACACATTAGAGTGATCAAGTAGAATATTAAATGGATGGAGCTTGTTGACTTGCATTCTCCACCAAGTCAAGCTCCTCCTAAAGTTGAGGTCAAGGTTGAACCCCAAGAGACAACATAACCTAGACCTAGTTCTGGACCACATCCAACTTCATTTTCTAATCCATACCAGGGTCTTGATCCTTCTCCTTCTAAGGCTGTGACCGAAAATGACCCAACTGAGAAAGACACTCATGAGTAACCTGGTGTTGAAGGCTAGTCTTCTTAGTTAAAGTCTTCAAAGAGGAGGGAAAGGATGGCCATGAAAAGGAAGACTAAAAAGAAGAAAAGGTCCAAGGAATCCATCTCAACACCTTAGGATGAGTCAGAGCATCCTGAGATGGCTCAAGAAGAGGCTGCTCCACCAAGTCCAACACAAGTAGAGCCTCTTGCAGCTGAAAGACCAATCATGTCCTGGACTTTTGCTGCACATACAGACAAATGGTATGTCATCAGAAATCAAGGAGGTTAAGATGTCTATTTCTAGCAAGACATGGTTGATCTTCCTTTGTATGATCTTTATGACATGAGAAGGTACTATGAGAATCTGAGGGATCTTGACCAATTAATGAAGAAAAGAATCTGATATCATTTTTGATGCATTATAGTTTTTTTATTTTAATGCGGTTTCTAATCAAAACCGCATTTAAATGATTGAATTTCAAATTTAGCATTACAAAAGTTCAAAATATTATTTTTTGATGCAGTTTTGTTAAAACACCCATAAAAAAGTAGTTTTTGATGGCTTTTCTAAAATACCCTAAAAATAGTCTTATAAATTGATTACTAGAGATATGCTCTAATTTAAATGGATAATTTTTAAAATTACTTTATCTTCTCTCTGATTCTCATCTTCTTATTAACATACTACTCTTTCCCTCATCTTCCTCGTTAACTCCTCTCATCTTTCTCATTAACTTCCCATCTCACCCTTGTGCCTTGATCAAATAGATTTTGTTTCTTATTACATTCATTGTTTTTTAATTTAAATCAAACTAAAGGTAAGAAACATTAAATTGTTAATGATATATTTTAAAGAAAATTGGATTTTAATAATTCAAACTATTAGCCAAAATTTTTTTATGTATTAATTGCATATATGTTGTTGTTTATCGCTATAGTTGAATCATAACTTCTTAAATTTGTACATTGATCGGCACCTAAAGGTATGTAATTTTACTTTTTCTCATTTTTTTGATATATTATGTTACTATATTTGATTTGTTTTACGTATTGTTGTGTGCATATATTTGTATTCATATTCATTTAGTAACCTTTTAGAACATATCCGTTTGAAATTTATATTATCTAATAGAGATAGATTTGGAACTGTTTTCATTTTGAGACTGCTTTTGAATATTATATTTCATTTAGGATATGTATACATTTTTATGAGGTTTCATTTAAGAAAAAATGGTAGCTAGTCATTTCACCTACTCCTTTGAGTTTGTGATTTATACGCATACATGGAGAGTTAAGAGGAAATGATACCAAATTTTTCTTAAATAGTCAACTCATAAAAATGTATACATATAAGATATAATATTTAAAAAGTGGGTTAGGATCCCCCGCCTTAGAACATTAGTTTACATCATAAACGCACATTTATATTATTTTATTTTTTATTTTAATTCTAAGATGGATCGTGCTGATTGGATGTACAAAACTGAACGTGTTGGCTTAATATATATGAAGGGTGTTCAAAGTTTTCTTATGGCCACTAAAGCTAATCGCGTGAATCTAGCGCACATTCGATATGGTGTCCTTGTGTAATTTGCAAAAATTTCAAAAGATTTGTAAATATCCAAGATATAGAATTTTATTTGTTCAAAAATGTATTTATGCCTAGATACACTTGTTGGTCAAAGCACGGGGAATCACTTATTGATCGTGGCACTTCATCAATTAAGTTAAACAATGTTAACAGTGACAATTTAAATGGCATCAGTGACCATTTAGATGATGCAAATCATAATTTAGATGTCATGTTTAATGATATAGGGAATCATAATGGTGATGCTAATGAAGAAAAACTACACACCTATTTGATGATGCAGAAAAACCATTATATGTTAGTTGTAAGAATTTTTCTAAATTGGGTGCAGTGTTGAAGTTGTTTAACTTAAAAGAAAACTATGGATGGAGTGATAAAAGTTTCACAAATCTATTGTTGGTTTTATATGACATGCTTCCGGAAGGTAACGAGTTACCTATTTCATTATACGAAGCCAAAAAATTGATTTGTCCAATGGGATTGAAAGTTAAAAGAATGCATGCTTGTCCAAATGATTGTATGTTGTATAGAAAGGAGCTAAAAAATTATCATAAATATGTCACATTTGGTGCATCAAGGTATAACCATAAAAGAGAAATAGATGAAGTTGATGATGATGTAACGAAAAATGGACTGTCGGCTAAACTGTTATCGTATTTTCCTATTATACCAAGACTGAAACGATTATTTTCAAACTAGAAAGAAGCAAAATTATTACGTTGGCATTCAGATGAGCGTAAAAATGATGGAAAACTAAGACATGTGGCAGATTCTACTCAGTGGAGAAATATTGATAACATGTATCCAGAATTTGGTGATGAGATTGAAATATACGATTTGGATTTAGTTCGGATGGAATCAATCCTTTTGGAAACATGAGTAGTCGTCATAGTACATGGCCGGTTCTTCTATGCATCTACAATCTTCCACCTTGGTTATGCATGAAATGAAAATATATAATGAGGTCGTTGTTAATATAGGGTCTCAAACAACCTGGTAATGATATTGATACTTATTTGTCTCCTTTGATTGATGACTTAAAAACTCTATGGGGTCCTGGTGTAGATGTCTATGATGATTATAACAGAGAGCATTTCACATTAAAGGCCATGATTTTTTTGCACAATTAGTGATTTTCCAGCATATGGTAATTTTTCGGGATATAGTACAAAGGGTAAACAAGCTTGTCCTGTTTTTGAAGATGATACTAGTTTAATGTGGTTAAATAACTATAAGAAAACCATTTATATAGGACATCAAGATTCCTTTCGGCTAGTCATGGTTATTGGAAGAAAAAGAAGGAGTTTGATGGAAATACCGAGAAAAGAACAGTAAGGAAACAATTTGATTCATTTTTGAGAGTTAAAAATTTTAAATACTGTGTTAGGAAAAAGAAATCGTGTTGATAAAGGCCTTATTCAGAAAAAAAGTCAATATTTTGGGATTTACCTTACCGGAAGCAGTTAGAAGTTAGACTTTGCCTAGATGTTATGCATATTGAGAAGAATGTATGTGATAGTTTGTTGGGCTTATTATTAAATATTCCTGGAAAAAGTAAAGATGGGATTAATGTTTGTAAAGACTTACAAGAAATGGGAAAACGTAAAGAGCTTGCCCCTCTTGAGAAAGGTAAGAGTATTTTTTGCCACCTGGATGTTATACTATGTCAAAAGCAGAAAAAAACAAAGTTTTGTAAATGTTTACACGATATTAAAGTTCCATCCAACTATTCTGCAAACATTAAAAGATTGGTGTCAATAAAAGACTCTATATTACTTGCTATGAAGTCCCATGATTGTCATGTCTTGATGACACATATGATTCCAATTGCAATTCAAGGATTATTACCAGAGAAAATCCGACATACGATCACAAAACTTTGTTTATTTTTTAATACGATTCACTCAAAAGTTATTGATCCCGAGTTATTGGATACATGGCAAAACGAAATTATCATCACACTTTGTGAATTGGAGATGTATTTTCCGCCGTCCTCTTTTGACGTGATGGTTCACTTGAATTATTATTATTATTGTTGTTCTTTTTGTTGTTGTTATATATTTGCGGTTGTTTTTAATAAATGTTTTCTTTTTGTGTAGGCAAAAAGTGAAAAAGCAAAGATATGTGCACTAGCTAACAAAAATTGTTCTCACTTGGGACAGACCAGTTATGTGGGTTTGATGCCTAATAGTGATGCTAGATGGTCACAACTTTTGACGAGTTATCCATTTCTTGAAACCATAAAATGTGAACGTTCGAGACTGCTAATCATGGCTAAAACAATAAAAAACTCACAAACCAACTTATATGAAATTACATAAGTTGGTAAGTAAAGATTTATATATTAGTATTGTTTTAACATTAGTAGTTCTTTATAGGTTCAATTGGAAAAATAAATGATTGAAGATGGTAGTTTTGATAACAGAAAAGAGGATCCAATAACCAGATTGTTCGGACCCGAGCATGGTGGGCGATCACGGACTGTTTCCAATGTCATTGGTATTGACATTGATATTTTTAAAAATATTATATACATGCGTCTATATATATATGTCTATATATATATATATTGATGTAATTTAGATATTATGTTTTTTGGTTCAACTTGAGTTCATGGAGGATTGTTTAGAGGTGGTAAGAAACGAAATCAAAATAGTATGCCTATCACTCAAGCACAATGTGGTGAGGGGGTGGATGCGAGTTTGAGCTTTCGTGGTTCGAGTTGTGAGTTTGATGCACCATACACCTATTGTCCAGACATCAAGGTAATATTTGTATCTATATTTCTTTAAATATAGATAAATATATATTATATATACCCACATATATATACACATGTGTATATAGACAATGTACACCATATATATATTCATTTAATAAAAAAATTTATATGTTTTGTAGAATATTTATAGGTGTGAATTGTTATTTCCATACGAATGTAGTTTCAAAATAACAGTAGCTAGAGGACTAGTATATCCTACCTCAAATAGGACACTACATGGGTGTCTTATAAAGAAGAGCTATGTGAAAGTTCAAGTGGATACAATCAAAGTTGATCACCAAAAATTTCCTCTCCCTCCGGCGATATGCACCGATGAAGTTCTTTATCTTAGCGATACTCGTAGCGAGTTTATCCAATGACCAAGGAATGCTATAAAGGTATTTGTTTTGATACATAAATTACTTATCACTCGGCCTTTTATTATTATTATTATTATTATTATTATTATATTATTATTATTATTATATTATTATTATTATTATTATTATCATCATCATCATCGTCGTCATCATCATCTACTTTAATAATATTTGTTAAATTGTAGCTCGTGGACATGAATACAAGTCCTAAATCAACGAGTACCTCAATAAATGCGCAGAGACACGACTCACCAAGACAGTTGCAAACCTCACCACAAATTTTCACCGAGTCATTTTATTCTCCAGAGGTAGTATTTTATATTTATTTAGTTTTATTTAGTTACATATCATAATTTCATTTTATTTTAGATGGATGAATTAGATCAACATGAACAATACCAAATTCAAGATGAACAAGACATTGAAGCCTATCGTCAAATGTACGATGAAAGTATAATGAATATGGTAATCAACAACCTAATACACACACATACATACATATACATATACATATACATATACATATACATATATATATATATTATATATATATATATATATAATATATATATATATATATATATATTGATGATTGGTTGTTAATTAATGCAGTTTCAGAATATTCCATAAGATCTTAATTCACAAATACCCATTTCAAAACCAAAGCATAATGAAAAACAAAATCAAGGGCCCAATGAAAGAATAATCAAAGCCTGGAACAAGATCAATTCTGAGCGGCCTTCACATATTCAAAACATAGCTATGCGATTAACAAAGATTTATGGTGATAACATTAGCACTCAGATTCTTTCACTTCGTGGGATGTATCGTAAGATTATTAAAGAATATGTTGAATACGAGGGAGTGTTACAATTATTCGCCAATGAATGGGTTGATAACATATTTATACATTGGTGTGAGATGTAAGTTGTTATGGTTTTCTTATTTGCTACATAATTTTTTTTACTTATAATTGAATTTGTTAACTTTTTGTTGATGAAGGTACTTATACGATATGGCCAATACTAGACCAATTCCCACTCAATGTGCCTACTTAAATCCGGTTCTCATCATAGGTAGCGAGTGCATAAGAAATGCTAAATTTGTTGAAAAACACATACATTCTACATACAAACATCATTGTGACAAGAAGTATTTTCTAGCACCATTTTTACATGTTTAATATTATATTTCTTTTTAGTCTATGTTAACTAATTTCTTTTACTTTATTACTTTAACTTAAATTATTATTTTATAGTTTTTTTGTTGCAGTAAACATTGGTCATTATTAATCTTCTCGCCTTCGGAAGCAAAAGGATACATTATAGATTCTTTAACGGGCACAAAGAATAGTAATGACTACCCAATTTCGAGTTTAATTGAAAAATATTTTGAGTTTGAATTTAGATAGCAAATGGTTAAGGTATGTTAGTTTACTTATTTTCTTAATTGATTCTCTTGTATTTTAAAAAATCAATTGATTGTGTAGTTAATCTAGTTTTCTTGTTAATTTTATTTAGTGTAAACAACAAGAAAATGGTTGGGCATGTGGCTATACAGTGATAAAGCATATGTTTGAGTTTGTTATTATACATAAATATGATTTTTCAAATAGTGTATGTAATTTAATTGCATATCTATATTGCATTAGATATATACTTTAAATCTCATTTTTATCATTTTATTTGTTGGCTTTTAGATTTGGAACAACAATAGCTACGTCACCCAAGAGGAAATCGATCAATTTCTCACATACTTGATGCCACAATTTTCTAAGAGAGCATTTGATCAAGTCTAATGATTGTATATATATAATGTATGTCTTATTAGAATATTTAGATTTCTTTTGTGGAACAAGTAGTATAACACCGGAAGTAAGTTGGTTATGTTTATTATTGTAGTCTTGTTTTGTAGTGAAATTTGGCTAACTTGGTTTTTGTTTTGATTTAATTTTGAAATATATGCAACTCAATTATAGAATGTATGCTAGTATATGTAATATCGATGGAATTCTACAAAATTGTGCGTAGTTTTGTATTTTTATAAATTCGTTTTTGTTCGTAGAATAATAATATTTGGATGGTTTTACTCTGCAATATGGTAAAAATAAAAAAAATTAATACTTTTGGTGTTGTTCTTAAATGCATTGGAAAAATACGCGGTAATTAGAAAAGTTACGCGGTGAAAATAAAATTGTTTTTATACTTTTTGGAGGAGTTATGAATGCATTAAAAGTGTGTTTGCTAAGGGTTGTTTTTGTTTTAAATGCATTTTTATAACGACATTAAAAAACATACAATTTCAATGCATTTTATGATGGCATTAAAAAACCATATGATTTTTTGATGCATTATTTTTAGTGGTTTGTAAATACCTTCAAAAGCCTTTTCTCCCTGCACTAAATTTTTTTATGTACTAGTGTCTCTATTTCGTTAGCATTAGCCTAGGGGATTTTGCATGGTTATATTTGAAAAGCTGATGCAACCAAAGAGTTTCTAGCATGCATGCATGATGTGTAGATGTGACAACTCATCCAAAACTCACACGATTTTGATTTCTGTGTGCCAATGCAGTAGACCAGTGATGGAAACCAGTGATGGAACACTCTCACCATGTAACGCAATTTTCGGGACGAAAATTATTTCAACATGGGGATAATGTGACATCCGGTAAATTTCCGTTACCAAGCTCCGTTAGTTCCGTTAAGTCTTGTATACACGTGTCGTGAGCACACTAGTTGTCGTTTAACGTTGGTGACTTAATAATATTTAATAATGTTAAACTAATGTTAATTAAATTGATTATGTGATTGTTGTGTTAAAATTATGTGTTTACGCGATTTAATTGCTGATTGTAGAAATTAATCGCGTAACGCGGAAACGTGCCTATTTGTTCGTATGTCTTGTGTTTTTGCAAAGATAAATTATGTAATGAATATTATTAGTTCATATCTTTGTATTTTTAAGTTAAAGGCATTTTAAAAAGAGTTTAAAGTCTAGTTTTTATAAAATAACAAAACACAAGGGTTTAAAGGGTAAATATGTAAATTAAATTAAGTAAAACATAAACCCTAGCCCCCACCCCCCATGTGCGACCGTAAACCTCCTCCTCACCTCTCAAACCTGCGATTTTGATCAAGATTAAGCAAGAACACATTGGACTTGATCGATCTCAAGGCATACAACGCATTACAAGTCTCAATTTTGTTACATTACACGTTTAAAGGTTAGATTTTTCATGTTTTTGTGATGTTCTTCATTATGGCCGAACCTTAATCACAAAATTGGTGTTCTTGGTGTTGATTTTTGATCAATTGATGATGTTTATATGTTAGTTAGGTTGAATACATGTTAGTTAACGTCGATCATGGATGAATTACATGTTTTTAGTGGTTTAATCATGGGTTTTGATTCTAGTCAAACCCTAATTCGATTTTGGGCATGATTATGGATGAATGATGGTTGTTTGATGAATGTGTGGTGATTAATAAGTTGTATGAATGTTAGGAATCATGAATCTTGCAAGAAATCGATGATTTAGGGTTGATGTTCATAGGTTACTAATAATAGTAACTTTATTTGCATGAAATGTTGAATTATGGATGTTATGATGTTATGGGTGTGTTCATGGTGATAATTAGATGTTAGATTGTTGTTGTGATCATTGGAAATTCAAGAACACATGTTATAGTTCATACATTACTAAAGATAGTAACTTTTGGATATGATTTGGTGAATTATGATGTTTGGATGTGGTTGATTATGCTTGGATGTTAGTATGAGCTTGAATTGGTATACTAATGATGAATTCATGTATGCTTTGGATGTTTGATAGATTTTGGGATGTTCTTTCCCAAAAGGGAAACTTTATTTGTGTAAACGTTGAAGTATGATGTTATGATCATGTTTGGGATGATAGGAACTTGCTATTATGTTCAAGGATGGATTCTAGTGTGATAGAACGTGTTAAATTAGTTGTATGGCATGTTTGGATAATCATGGGTGATATTTGGAATTGGTAATCATGTACGGATTGGATGTTGTGTAGTAGTAGGACATCATGCTTGGGTCTGGTAATTGATTGTTGTGATATTGTGAATGCAATGCATATGCTTAAAGAATTTGGTTATGATCATTATACACGCGTGCGGATCTGAGGCCCCTACTTAGTAGGATTGGCAGGGTTTAGGATGTGAAGTCGTGAGTGACTTCACATGGCATGTGATGAATGGTTGAACCTTGTGTGACATGTTAGTTGTATTATAACTAGTGGGTATGTTAATGTTCTAGATTCGCATGACTTGTGTAGTACTTGATTGTATGATGATCTAAGTGATACACCTGGTTGATATAGCATATGTACGATACTATCTGAATGTTAATCATGTATGTTGTATGTGCTCATTGGCTTTATTTGAATTATAACTCATAATGTCACCAACGGGTCAAACGGGTCAACTAGGTCAAACGTGTCTATTTGTCTGGAAGCTTGAGTCTTTGATTTTGGTATGGTTAGGGTTTCACATGTCTTTTATTTACACGTACTTATGTACTCACATGATCTAGGTAACCTGTGAAGGTTGGCTATCCTCTCGTTTCTCAAAATAAACCCTAAGTACCTTTGCATACATCAGGTGAGTTCATGCCCCACTCTTTACTTAATATCTTTTGGGGGAGATAGCATACTGGTACTTATACGAACGCTTTCACTATTTAAGTTGTGTATAATATTAATATAGTGCTGTTTACCATGAGAAAAGTCCTCACACTTTTGAATTGTTAATATTTAATAGCGGGGAAACTTGGGTAGTACTACTGGGTCTGACGAGCCCCACCTGTGTGACTCGAGGTCAACCGGGTGCAATTTGTCCTATTGAACATTGTCACGACATGGTAAGTCGTGACAGGAGGCAACAACTATCACAGTCAGCTTCAATTGCAAAATCACTATGTATTAATATTTACTGATAATAGACTAGCTATCTATTACCATACACTGCTTATATTTATCGCAACTGTTTACATGTTTATTGAACTCAAACTATTGAACTCACCAACCTATGTGTTGACATTTTAGTATGCTTTTCTCAGGTCCTTAACTTGCTTGCCATAGGAGCACTGCACGGTTCACTGCATTTTAAGACACTATGCTTCAAGACAATCTGACATTTTAATAATTATAGTTTACTTTTTGGGTTGGCACTTGTTTTGCTATAATTATACTTTATTGACTTGGGTTGTTCTCAAAACGCTTCCGCATTGTTTAAAGTTTGTATTTTGGTTGATTTTGTTTGAATTATGGCATTTAGAGTCGTTCTGAGTAACTATTGACTGTGATCCTGGTTTGTTCACACGCCTCGCGGTAAAACTCCGCAAGTGGATTTTGAGGGTGTGACAGTAGAGTAGAAGTTACTTCTAAAGTTTTACATTCTTCATAGAAAATATTCGAAGTGTAAAATCTTCTAAAGTCAAATACCAAATCTTTCAAATCCAAAGATGAAGTCTTCCAAAGCTTTAAGGGTAAAGTCTTCCCAAGCCAAAGACTGAAGACCGATTTCTTCCAAAGACAAAGAAGACATGCCTTCTCTGAACAACTTTTGTATAAAGCTAACCAACTGTCCGTTGCCACTCAGATCACTCACCAACTTTTACAAGTTTGTGAAAAAGTTCATGCTTTAGTGAATTGTAGATTATGGTTTGGAGTGTGCAGCTTTCCACTTTGTGTCTTTTACTTTTTGTAATAGATTAGGATTTGAGCTATGGCATGTCATAATCACAAGAACTGTATATTGATGTTGTTGTCTTGATTAGTGTTTCTAGTTGGCTTTCAAAGTATACCCGACTATATGATATAGTATAAAGTATCTCAGGTTGTTGTATTTCTTTTTATGCTTTATAACACTTGTAATAGAACTTGAAAGAAATATAAAATATTTTTGAAAACCATACTTATCTTGTTCTTGTTCTTTGTTCGATCTCAATACTTGTGTTCTAAGTGTCACTCATATAAACTCGGTTTTATATTTGATTTGTTAAATGTTCTAACATTCTCTTCATTGTGAGACTGATAGTACTGGCCATCCTTTAACCGGTCCTACAATAAGTATTCGCTTGTATCACTTGAAATTGTAGTGTTTACAAAGGATTAAAATTGACATGTGCTACAAGTTAAGCAAGACATCTATTTATACTATACAAAAACTTCCGGCTCTAAGGCTAAAGTTCTCACTTCCTATGTTCTCGTATCAGCTCTTAAAAGTTTCCGCATAAGGTAGTTTTAGTACACTGATTTTTTTTGTTTTCCCGATCCTCTGAAGTCTTGACCAGTGCAACAAATTCATTTCGAATTATTGAAATTTAATTTCATTGTTATTAATCATCAAAAGAATTATATAAAAAAATCGATATCTATACGACTACTAATATTAACATAAAAATTAGTGCACAATATAATAAAAAAATCATATGAATGATATTTAATTATATTTTTATGGTATATTTACCCTTTGCATTTTAATTTTTATCACATTTGTCGCAAACTACACAACCTTGTGACAACATGTTTTCATTTTATTTTTTTCACGAATTTTTCGTAAATTACGACAACCTTACGAAAACATTTAGGTTTCCGCTAAAATTATGCCTCTTTCTCATCTTTGTCGCAAACTTGACATAATTTACGACAAGAATTTAATTTCTATTTAATTTTGTGACAACTTTAATTTGCAACAACAATTCTTTTTGTCGCAACGGTGTCACAAACAAGTGCTAGTTGTGGTGTTTTCTCGTTTGTCGCAGTGTCATTGCAACTTTGTCTGTGTTTGCAACAAAAATGTTCTTGTCGCCAAAATTATTTTTGACCAATATAGTATTCTAGTAGTGTAAGGTTTGGGGAAAAATATTTTCCTACTTTGTTAATATCTTTTAATAGACACGAGGTCGAACAATTTTAGTAATAACAACTGAAGTGGAATTTAATTGACTTTTTAGTCGATCAATTTTGCAATAATTAGAATGAAGGCGACGAAATTTAATTTAAATTGAAATCTCTCTTTCTTTTATTTTTAAATTATATTACCAAGTATTACATCAAAAAAATTCGGGTATTAGAAGTGATATTGGCATACACCCTATATGAGTGACTAGTGAGAACCAATTGTCACCTTTTTGTATTAAGTACTATTGTGTAAGCTCCCGTTGGTTACCAAATTTGCGTCAGCTTTTTGTATATAAGTAGGAAAGGTGTATCAATGTGAATCAATTGTCTAAGAAACCAAGGATAAATGGAGAAACAGAAGCCTTACTTGACTATCATTCTCATACAATTAATATATGCAGGCATGTTTCTACTGTCCAAGGCTGCATTTGATGGTGGTATGAATACAAGCATATTTGTGTTTTACAGACAGGCTGCTGCGACTCTCGTCTTAGTACCCTTCACGTTATTATTGAAGGGTTAGTAGATTTATATAATTATGTCTGTCGTGTTTTGTTTGATTTCTTGAGTCACTCAACTTTGTTTTTGTGATCATTTTTTTCAGGAAAGATTCGCCTCGTCTCTCCTTTGTCACATTATGCAAGAGTTTTGGGCTCTCTCTATTGGGGTATGAGGCAACATTTGATATGTTTTGTTAGAATATCACGTACAGGGTTAAAATTATATCAATTCTTTATTGATATTTATTCTTCTTTAAAGTATTTGAATGAAAAATCTAATACCGTTGTTCTTCATTAATTTAATCGCAATTAATGTTTGTTGTTGACAAGTTTAGGATTACAACTAGTTTAAATCTCAATGGAATTGCCCTTAAATATACATCAGCGAGTGTAGTTGCGGCAGTTTCGAATTGCCTTCCTGCAATTACATTCTTTATGGCTTGTCTAATGAGGTAAATGGTAATTAACTTTGTTTCGTCTTTGTACCAAGAAACCTATAACGATTCTTCAAAACGGGATTCTTTTGGTTTATTCTAAAACAAAACATTTGTAGGTTTGAAAGTGTGAAACTGCACACAATCTCTGGTATTGCAAAGATTACTGGCGTAGTCATATGCATGGGGGGTGCAGCCACAATGGCTTTCTTCAAAGGACCGGAGTTGCGACTATTGGTGCACCATCATCTTTTATCAAGCCATGCTCAATTTAGTGAGGCTCAAGGTTCAAGTGCTAGTAGCACTAGCACATGGATCAAGGGAGTGTTCCTCATGCTTCTTGCCACGACTTTTTGGGGTCTTTGGATTGTTCTACAGGTATGTTTAATTCTTAACTTAGTTGCATTATTTTTATCCAAACGTGTTTTCTTAATGATGAAGTGTTAGAGCCATTTTATGATGATTATATACACTTATGAAGTGGAAATTGAAGTCTTTCTGAACATAATGAAATATACGTATTTTAAGATATGTGAAGTTGTTTTACAAAAGTTGGTCAAGTCTACTTTTAACCAGTTCCTTTTGAAGCCTCTTGTGTACTATTGTTAGTATTTTAATTAGAATATATTACATGTTTTATATAATTTTTCAGTGTATCTATATATAATATTTTAGTAGATAGTTGAGATACTGTCACTTATTCTCTTTTTCACTTTCATTATAATACCTTACGGTCTTTACAAAATTAAAAAATGTTGTTAGCGAATTTGCATGTAAAGTAATGGCATACGTGATCGTGGCAATCCTCTTATTACGGTATATACAAATAAAGAAGCTAATTGCTTTAATTATTTTAATGGGTGATAATTCTTGGTGGGCTTGCATTAAAAAAACGCTTCCACCCTCTACTGGTGCTTGATCCCTAAAAACAGATATATGATATGGTAATTATAAAAAGTAAAGAATGAACATATATTTGCTTTCTAAAGTTATGGTTACACTTATGAGAACATTAAAAGTTAAACAATCAATTCTACAAAAAACATTAAGTAGACGAAAGTAGAACTTTGTTTTAGCATGGTTGCTATTCTTCTTGACAATTTTTAATACTTTACAAAATACTATATTATTTTCCTTTGAAGATTATAGTTAATATAAATTTGTTAGAGGATAAGTACTTGATAATAAAACTAAAAGTCATAACAAAAATAATTTATTAACGATCGACTATAGTTAACAACAGAAAGTTTTGAAGGCCAATATATGCATTATTTCACAAATTGCATATGTAATAACACTATAGTGTAAAGATTACTGTAATTACTATTGTATATAGTAAATATTTTATTGATGGCTCTTTATAATGTCTTGCTTCATAAGTAGTACTAGTGGAAAACCGTACTTCGCACCTGGGTAATTTCTTTACGTTTTATCAATTTAAATTATTATTTTTAAACATTATATGTAATTTCATGTGTTTTTAATAGTGAAGAAGTTTGATATTATATTTAGCGTAAAAGCTACCACATACAGATATAAAATACACAAAACAAATTTCTACTTGACAGCCTCATGTAGGTTACGTGTTTCTTATTTGTGTGGTCTACAACATGAAACAAACCAAATCGTATCCGGTTTTTAATCATTCTTCAAACATAAAATCCTTTGGATTAGTCTCTGAATCACATGATAAGTTTCAAATTAACCTGTTTTGTGGGTTACACGCGATTGATTTATTGGATTATACATATACCATGTCAATAGAGTATGAATAAGTCTCTGTATTTTTCTCTGCTTTTTATCGGACCACAAAAGAAATGCAAGTCCTTTTTTTCAAACCATTAAGTCCCTGTTTTTTTTTTGTTTTTAAATGCAAATTTGTGGTTGTTGTCAACATATTTCTTTGCACCTAACTCGTTTAATCTTTTACAATATAACTCGATCAATAAGTTATTCCAATATACTAAAACATATCTTGATAGCAATAAAATTACTAACATTATTTCCTCATTTTAATGATATCCATAATTAATTTGAGCATTCTCGCAAAACACAAATGTAGAAATAAGTAAATATGTCTTGCGGATTGAATTTTCATATTAATATATTACATAAGAGAAGTATTAGAATAACAAGGAATTACAATGGATTGCACGTAAGTTATTCACTTAAATTCTTGTAGGTAACATACATATATGTTTATGATTCCAAACTCTACTTGACGTAATATTTTAGTAGCTTGTCTTCTAATACTTCAAAGAATTTGTCAAACCTAAAGTCTAAAACGTTTGGAAGCAGCTAAACTTTATATTCTTGTAGATAGTTTATTACATTTGCACCTAAACTACAATTTACAAATGACCTATAAAAATTAAATTTCAACTTTTTTTTCTTACAATTTGAGTAAATACCTTGGGATGCTTATTATAATGTGTCCCGATATCTTTGTGACAAGCTTGCCACATTAAACTCAATATCTAACATTGTATTAGATGGGAATTGGATGTCTTGACATAAGATGTTTAAATAGACTTTAAACCCGTCCTTTTAGTTGATTATTCATGAGATTTTTTTATAACCCTTTAGTTAGATGATATGATAAATTAAGCTTAGACTTTACAAACTTAATTTATATCACACCGTACATTATTAATATTCGAAACATGATGCGTCCAACACCTAAGTGTCTAGACTTGTCATTATTCATATGACTATAAGCCTTAGACAAGGTAGCCCACCATAACATTTGATAAAGATTGGTACTATTGATTTTGATCATAATGAAATCTTAATCACCAGATATCTAAGCCATTCGACTTCTTTTCTAGCTGCTACTAAAACTACAAACATAGATTTCATTTTCGAACTAGTTATGCAAGTTTACTTCAGAACTCAATATATTGCCCTTCTACCAAGAAGGAAAACCCAACCAGTATGAGAAGAAAAATCTTTCATATACATGATCCAACTTAAATCTAAGAATCCGTGTATTACAATGGAAACTTAAATAACATAAACCATAACTCATGGTTCCTTTGAGGTACTTAATAGTCTATTCACTACTTACCAAGGTTGAATATTAAGACTAATAGTAAATATGCTCAACTTACTACAACGGAAGCTAAATCAGGCCATGTGTAAATTATAGAATGCATTAAACACTCAATCATCTTTCAATACTCTAAATGGGATACTGAATCACTTGAATTAGGCATAAGTCTAGTACTCTAATCTACATGAGTACTAACAAGTAAGAGTGTCATTCAAGTTTTTTAATTGGATTTTGGGTCCTCACTACCAAAAACTAAATCTTTTGTAACAAGAATATTCATGGCAAACTTGTAGCAAATGAAGGTAGCAACAAATGTGTTAACGAACATGGATGTAGGAAAAGACCTCATGGTAAAAAAATTCATGATAAATTTACACAAAATTCTCATAGTTTTGCCACATACATATTGTTGGGGAAGAAATTTCCAAACGATATCGTATCCTCAAGGATATAGTATCTTCAAGGATGTTGTACCCTGACAATCAAGGATACAAGATCCTCGAAAGGCAGTGACGTATAACCAGCGATTGATTGAATTGACTTGGTCTACTTTAATTTGAATGTGGGGAAGCGAGATAACTAAATATTCCGAGGTTTGTGGAAGAGAAACGTAAGAAGCCGCATGAACTAAGTCCACTAACGGTCGCCTTGTCCATAACGTCCACGACCAAGTTTATAGGAAGTTAGTTGTAACTACTTAGCAATAAATGTTGAGTGCCATCAGTGAACATAGGACACATCATTCAGCTCGCACACCTGACATCCGATTACTACTTTACACTCACACAACACACATTCGATTTACTACTGTAAAACTTAGCTCTCATCGATTCGACACTCCAAAAATCATTGTATTTATTTGTTCAAAAGATCAATAAACAAGTTGGTGATAATTTTCACCAACTGGGGTTTTCTATGCCGGCGGTGCTAACGCTCCAAGGGCTTTTTCCCTCTTAACCAAATTTGTTGTTCAAACATTTTCTAGCTATTCATTCTTTGTTTTGTTCATTTGTTCGACTACTCACAATCAAGGATATACCGCCTCACATACTAATTCAAGATACAAGAAACTTAGTAGATTTTATCCTGAAACAATTTGGCACCCATCGTGGGGCAACTGGTGCCTTGATCGTCAAAAACCCATACCAAAATCCCTATTTATCATTTACCTTTACTCCCTAACATGTCGACTCAACCTCCTACCTCAACCATTCTCGTTACCTCAGTCGGCTCATCTCAAAGAACTAGCACCTTTGTGAGGAATCAAGGAAGAAGGGATGAGCCATTAAGAAGACAAGAACAACCTGTCTTCACCGGAAATAAGGTTAAATCCATAGACCCTGTTGTTTCTAACAAAGACATTCTTTCTCTAATTAAGCAGGTAAATGAGAAAATGGAGAAATAGACGAGAACCAACGTCAATCTCTTCAAAGAAATTAAGCAGCTGAAGAAATCCAAACAATCTATAGAAGAGGACACTCTACTGATCCCAAGGACGCTCCGTTTCAGCCCCACGGATTCTCAATCCCTCTAGCGATCAGGATCCTCAATGGCGTATCCTTCGGGATCAAATATCATTCAGTAGTATGGATCCTCGACGGCATATCCCTTAGGATCCGGCATCTTTCATCAGTCCAGATCTTCGATGGTGTATCCTTTAGGATCCAACATCCTTCGGCAGCCCGGACCCTTGATGACGAATCCTTCAGGAGCCAATGGTTTTCAACGACCTGAATCCTTGATCGAGTACCCCACAGGAACCGGTTTCCTTCAACAGGATATGACACCAATGATGTATCCTTAGGGATCCAATATGCTACAACAATCAGGATCCTTGATAACTAATGCCTTAGGATCAAGGATCCCTTAGACATCTCATATGTAAGGATACATGGGGGAGCAATCTGAGGGAACTTTCATGAGGCAAGGATCCTTGACGACGTCCGCATCCCACTACAATACAGTAGTCTCCAAAGCTCAACAAAGCGAGATGCATCAGGGAGATTTCATCCTGATGAGGACAGAGGCTAGTGGCCAACCCATATCACCAGGATACACCGTAGTGGGGAACCAGCAACCTATGGGGATAATATATACTCAAACCGGTAACAACTTCAATAATGCCTCCTTTATGACTAATCCAATATGGTAGACATGAATGCAGGATTAGCTAAGGAATTACAAGATCTAAGGAAGATGATAACAAATGTTCCTAGAGTTATCAAACCTATACTTGAAGTCTCAGTCAAAAGTCATAAGCTGTCTAGGTTCACATGGCCTATATATGGAATCGAGATCCCCAAATGATTCCAGACCCCAGATGAAGTTGTATGATGGGACCACTGATCTAGAAGAACATGTAGCCCAATACAAGGAAAGGATGGAGATCAATCCCATTCCACCCAACATCAAAGAAGCATGCTTATGCAAAGGATTTGGATCAAATTTAACAGGGCCAATCTTAAAATGGCTACTCAATATACCTAACAATACAATTACTTCCTTTGCGCATTTAATTAACATGTTTAATAACCAGTTTTCTTGCAGCCGAACCTTTGAAAAGCTAACAGGTGACCTATACCGGGTGATTTAGAAGGATACAAAGTCCTTGAGAGACTTCATTACTAGGTTTAGCCGAGAAGCATTGGAGATTCCAAACTTAGATATGGCTGATGCCGTAGAAGCTCTCAAAATGGTATTAAACAAGAGCTCACAAGTCTACGATGAGCTTGTCATGAATCCTTCAGGAATCTAGACGAAGTGAGGACCAAAGCACTCCGATTCATTCGCCTAGAAGACGACAAAAGAATACACAGGAAGCTGGATATTCCCAAGTATGAACCCAGCAACAGGAAGATGGAATCTCCAAACAAGTCATACCGAGCAAGGCCATACTCCAAGCAGGATAGCCCATGGATAAATGCAATGGAAGAAGACGAGGATGACAAAAAATATCCTCGAGTTTTGGAATACTGTTTCCTTGCTGACACAACTGAACTAATATGTGCTATGCAGGGTTTAGGTGAAAAAGCGAGATGGCAAAGGAAGAATGAAAAGATTCCAGGAAACAAGGATAATTCAAAATGGTGCGCTTACCATGAAGACTTTGGTTATCTTACTCATGAATGCATTGCCTTGAGGAAGGAAATAAGCTATCTCCTGAGCAAAGGTCACCTAAAGGAATTATTTCCAAGAAAGAAGACTAAAGCTCAAGATGCTGAGAAGAACCCGACCAGAGCGGCATCTCCACCTCCAGACGCAAAGACTATTAGTTTCATCACTGGAGGATTAGACATCTATGGGATGTCGTACTCTTCAACCAAACGACATGCCAAGGAAGCTAAAGCCGAGTATGGGGACAGGTCAATCCATAGCACGAGCCTCACCGAGGAAAAGATCATATCCTTTCACGAGGATGATTTATCTACCATCCGGGATCCTCACCACGACGGGTTGGTAATTACATAATACATCGCTAACTGTTTTGTGCGTAGGATACTTGTAGACGGAGGAAGCTCTGTAAACATCATCTAGCTAGATGTTTTGACGAAGATGAACATCAATGAGAAATAAATCATCCCAAGATTTCTGTGCTAGTAGGTTTCAGTGGGGAAATAAAGGATACAGTGGGGGACATCAAACTCCCTGTGTATATTGAAGAAATGAACACCATGCAGAAATTTTGCGTGATAGATTCTTTATCCTGCTATAACATCATCCCGGGTAGGCCATGGATCCATGACATGAAGGTTATAGCCTCAACCTACCATCAATGTGTGAAGCTTACTACTCCATGGGGGTGGTTAAGATAAGCAGTGACCAACAGGAGGCTAAGAACTGTTATACCTCCTCAATGAAGTCTTCGACGAAGACTCAATCAGCATAGCAATTAAAGAACAAGCCTCGTGGAGTCTTTGAGGCTGATCAAAAGGAAGTAAAGGAAGTATCCTTAGATCCAGAGGATACGAAGAAAAAGGCTCTAATAGGATCCAATATCCTTAAGGATATCGAACCAAAACTCGTAACATTTCTTAAGGATTAGGCATCCTCTTTCGCATGGAAGCATGATGATATGACAGGTATATCCAAAGATATCATTACTCATAAATTAAATGTAAACTCTAATTGCAGGCTTGTACATCAAAAAAGAAGAAAGTTTGCTCTTGAAAGGAACGCAATCATCCATGAAGAAGTAGATAAACCAATGAAAGCAGGAATGATCAGAGAAGTTAAATTCCCAAGATGGCTTGTAAATGTGATGGTGGTATGAAAGAAGGATGGGAAATGGAGAGTTTGTGTTGATTACACAGACCTAAAAAAAGCATGCCCCAGAGATCCTTTTCCATTGCCACACATTGACTCCATGGTGGATGCAACAGCAGGGCATGAAATCCTTACCTTCATGGATGCCTTAGCTGGTTTCCAACAAATACAAATGGAACCATCTGACCGGGAGGATACTGCATTCATCACCCCTTCAGGTATATATTGCTATATTGCTATGCCTTTTGGACTAAAAAATGCAGGTGCCACATATCAAAGGCTGGTGAATATGATGTTTAAAGAGAAAGTAGGGGACACCATGGAGGTATACATTGATGATATGGTGGTCAAATCAAAGAAAGAAGAAGATCACCTCTAACACTTGAAGGAAGCATTTGACATCCTTGATGAATTCAATGTGAAGTTAAACCCAACCAAATGCCACTTTGGGGTCAAAGCATGAAAATTCCTAGGATACATGGTGATGAAGAGAGGAATCGAAACAAGTCCGGAGCAAATAAAGGCTATCATGGACCTAAGGTCACCCACAAATACTAAGGATGTCCAAGACTAACAGGAAGGATAGCAACCTTAAACAGGTTTATCTCTAGGTCCTCAGATAGATGCAAGAATTTCTATGATACTCTCAGGAAAAACTAGAAATTCGAATGGATGGAGAAGCATGAGAAAGCCTTGAAAGATCTAAAGGAATACTTATCCTAGCACCATTGCTGATGAACCTAAGTATAAAGAGCCCCTATCCTTATACTTAGCTATTACAAGAAACGCAATAATTTAGTCTTGGTAAAGGACCATAAAGGCCAACAACATCCTATTTATTATGTAAGTAAAAGTCTACTAGATGCAGAAACCATGTATTCTCATTTAGAAAAACTCATACTTGCATTGGTTATGGCATCGATCAAATTAAGGCATTTTTTGAAACTCATACTATCCATGTCTTGACTAACTATCCAATTAAGTCTGTTTTGAGAGAACCGGAAATGTCAGGAAGGGTGGCCAAGTGGGCTGTAAAGATAAGTGCCTATGACATAGTATACGAACCAAGAACAACTATCATATCCCAAACACTCGCAGACTTTCTGGTTGATTTCACTAAAGATATAGTCAAGGATGCCGACTTCGAAGTCCAACAGTTAAACACAGAAGAAGGATACTGGATCCTTTACATTGATGGAGCTGCAAATGTCCGGGGACAGGGTTAGGCATCCTAATGAAATAGCCACAGGGGGACATTATACCCCAATCAATTACATATGAATTTCAAGCCACTAATAATGAAGCAGAATACGAAGCACATATAGCAGGAATGCATCTTGCTAAGGATATAAGGGTCAGGTATCTTCAAGTATATGTTGAATCTTTATTAATAACTAATCATTTTAATGGATCTTATATCGTGAAAGGTGAAAGACTGCTACAATATCTTGAGATAGTAAAAAAAACTATCAAAAGAGTTGGTAGACTTTAAGATAATGCAAGTACCTAGGGAAGAAAATGTAGAAGTCGATGCTTTAGAAAATCTAGCCTCATCCTTAAGAATACCAGAAGGAACAAAGATTCCAATTATCCATATCCTTAAACCAGAAATCTCTGAAGAATGATACAAGATCAACACATTATCTGAGAATGAAGAATCAAGGATACCAAATCCTCAGCATAATAAGAATCCTGGAGCATGCTAATCAAGAACTACATCTTAAAGGAAGAGATCCCACCAGACTAAAATCCTAAAGTGTTTAAGATGAAGGTATCCTAATACATACTGATAAACAATGTATTATATAAAAAGTCTGTCGCAGGTCCTTATCTAAGATGCTTGGAAGAGCCTGAAATCCAAGAAGTGCTAAAAGACATACATGAAGGAGATTGTGGAAATCACACCGGGGGCAGGGCACTCTTCTCCAAAGTCTTAATAATAGGATACTTTTGGCTTACTATGAAGAAGGATGCGATATCCTACTCTCAGAAATGTGATGCATGTCAGAGACACGCCAACATCCTTCACCAACTAGCAGAACCACTACATCCTATCACCTATTCATGGCCTTTTATGAAGTGGGGGATATATATAGTTGGAAAACTACTAGTTGCTCCAGGAGGGAAAGTATTCATGCTTGCCATGACTGATTACTTTTCCAAATGGATCGAAGCTGAGGCATTCGTTCAAGTTCATGAAAAGGAAGTAATATCCTTTATAAAAAGGAATATCCTTACGAGATTTGGCATTCCAGCGGAGATAATTTGTGGTAATGGATCTTAGTTCATAAGAAAGTGGACCACAAACTTTTGTGCCAGTTAGGGAATCAAAATGTTCACTTCCCCCCAGAACATCCCCAATCCAATCGGCAAGCGGAGTCTAGCAACAAGATTATTATAATAATCTTAATAAAAGATTTAGGGACAAGAAAGGAAAGTGGGCAGAAGAACTACCTTTCGTCTTATGGGCAGATAGAACTACCACAAAGAAAGCAACAGGGGAAACTCCATTTTCATTAGTCTTTGGATCTGAAGCAGTAATTCCTACAGAAGTAGTTATTCCTACAACAAGAGTTAGCATGAAGGATCTTGAGCTGAATAATGAATCCTTGATGCAAGACCTTGAGACAGTGGACGAAATCCGAGACATAGCCTAGATAAGGATGGCAGCTTATCAACAAAAGATAGCAACTTCTTATAACAAAAATATAAGAATACGAAGATTCCAAATAGGAGATATGGTTCTAAGAAAAGCATTCCAGAATACAACCAAGGCATCTGATGGAAAGCTAGCACCGAAATGGGAAGGCCCCTACTTAATCGATGAGTGGCAGGAAAGAGAGCCTACATACTAAGTACCATGGAGGGTGAACTTCTACCTAGAGCATGGAATGCGATATACCTCAAGAAATACTTTACGCAAGGATGTTGTATCCTTGAAACATGTTATATCCTGATTTTCACAAGGATGATGGTTCAATGACAAAGGAAGATGCATGCATAAAAGTGGCCTTGTCGCCAGTTGTTTTGGCCATGTCGCTAGTAAGAGATTGATCATCTCTTCTACCTTTTTAAGGTGTCTAGTGCACCTTCTAAGGTTTGAAAGTTTTCACTTTCCTAAGTTTTTGGGTAATGAAGCTCCAAGTGCTCCCTCATGGTCTGTTCAGATATGATTAACTTTTGGCCACAAATCCTCGACCTGATAACCCAAACTCCATTTATAGTTCTAAGTTGATCATTTGCCAAGAATTTGGCCTTAAGGTTGGAGTAAACAGTAGGATTTAAAGTAAGGGCAATGTAGTAGGTAAATTAGGTTAAAAAGTAGATGATTTTAGAGAAATCAACATCCTTTGAAGAGTTAAAGAGCATGACTTGGTTGTGCTGAGGATTCAAGGCCATTGTTGGAAAGTTTAGAGAAAATGAGGTAATTTTGGAGAGTAAAAGTGAAGACAAAGGAAACTTAGGGCTTTCAAGTGGGTAAAATGATTAAAGAAAGAGGTTGGAAGTATTTAAATGGGGTGAAATGGCGGATGGATAAGGTGAAATGATAGCTTGGGGTATGATGTGACATGGGTAGTAGAGGATAAGTCATTTAAATATTCTGACATCATTAATAAAATATTTACCTTTTTACGGAGTGGGGCCCAAAGATTTCCATTACCGAGTTTAGCTTTCCGAGAGTAATTTCTTTTGAAGCAAAACTTACTTCCGAAGGTAAGATAAATCTACTTCCGAGAGTAAGAGGGTCTTCCGAATGAATAAGTTTTACCACATCGGAAATAGATTAGATATAGCATCAAATGTTCTTCCGAGGCTTAAAACTTTTCAAAAGATAATACTAACTTAGCGAGAGTTTCCTTCAAAAGATAAATGAGATATATTCCAAGGGAAAATTTCTCTTCAGAAAAACTTGTACTTAGAAAATTTGAAAGAAATACCTTTTGTAACAGGGCTTAGATTGTATGACATAGATAAAACACATATTAAAAGCTTTTTTATAGGATATAAACTAGTCAATATTTATCATCCCAATAGCTATGATTAAATATTTAATTTTTATTCATCAAATGTTTTGATGAACAAATCAACATATTGTTCAATTGAGTCAACTTTAACTAGTTTTATTAGGCTTTTCTTGTGAATATCTCTAATGAAATGATACATGAAGTCAATATGCTTAGTCTTGGAGTGCTCGACTGGAATTTTTGTAATGGAAATGGTACTCTTGTTGTCAATATAGATAAGAGTCTCCATGAAATTGAAGCCATAGTCCAACATCTGATTTTAAAACCACGGCAGCTAAGCACATCAATTAACAACATCAATGTATTCAACTTTAGTAGTTGAGGTTAAGACACATGATTGCTTTTTGCATTTCCATGAGATGATCCTTCCACCAAGAAATTAACATACTCCGGATGTTAATTTCTTGTTGATATTGCAGCCATCATAGTCATATCAATGTAGCCAGATAGATTGAAGTTTTGATCCCTAGGATACTAGAGACCCAACTTGTGAGTCCCTTTAAGGTATCTAAGAATTCTCTTTCCAGCAAATAGGTGAGACACCTTTGGAGCAGTATGATATCTTGCACGAATGCAGGTTGCAAACATAATATCAAGTCTACTTGTTTTGAGATACATCAGAGATCCAATAATTGCCCTATACATATGTTGATCAGTATCCTCCCCCCCTCAAAGTTAGAATAAAGATTATGATTTCTGGGTATAGGTATCTTTGCTAGCTTATAATCCTTCATATAAAATCTTTCTAAAATGTCATTGACGTATTTAGATTGATTAAAGAAACCATCCTTCATTTACTTTACCTGAATTCTAAGGAAAAAGTCTATTTTTCCCATGGAACTCATCTCAAACTTCTTCTTCATAATGTTTTCAAAGTCTTTACATATTTAGTCATTTGAGGAATCAAATATGATGTCATCAAAGTAGACTTATACTATCAAAATGTCTTTCCTGGACTTCCTTATGAATAATGTCTTATCAATGGTACCTCTAGTGTAACCATTCTTAAGGAGAAACTGAGACAAGGTCTTATACTACACCTAAGTTCACCAATACAACCCATAGAGAGCTTTATCCAATTTTCCCACATAGTTGGGATGTTGTGGGTCTTTAAATCATGGAGGCTAGCACACATAGACTTCTCTGTCTATATCCCTATATAGAAATTCACACTTGACATCAAGTTGGTTAACTATAAAGTTCTTGGATGTTGCATAAGCATAAAAGGTCCTCACTTCCTTAAGTTTTGCAACAACACAACAATGTAATCAATTCCTTCCTTATGTGTGTATCCTTGAACTACCATTCATGCCTTGTTCTTGATTATCAAGCCTCTATCATACTTTTTGTTTCTAAGTACCCACTTTGTGGCAATAAGTACTTGATCAGATGGTAGTGGATGTAGGTTCCAAATCTTTTTTTCTTTTCAATTGAAGCAAATCCTCTTGCATTGATACAATCCAACTACTATCCTTCCAATCTTCCTTTACTTTCATTGGTTTCATTTGAGAAAGGAAGCATAAGTACAAGCAGACATTCCCATTGTAAGTTTATCCTCTTGTTCTCACATCTTTAGAAACATATCTAATGATGTTCTCAGCTAGGTGAGTGTTATGAATCCTCAGCTTAGGGATCATATCCAGTTGTATGGAGAGATCTAAGTTGGAAAGTTTTGCTTAAGATTTTGAACACTTGGACCAGTTGATGCCTCACACACATTCAATACGGACTTTTGAATGAAGGAGAAACAAAATTAGTAGCATTTTGCTATGAAGCAGCATTAATAGTGGCATGTTTCTCTAGAATCTTGCTTCTATCAGCTTGGTATTGTATAGTGTTTGAGTTGTCACTTCATAAGTTTTGAGGCTCACTTTCTTGATAACTGGTTGAAGCTCCACCAGTTCTTGAGATAGTCATGCTTTTAGGTCCTCTATTTGTGGGAGCTTGATTTTTAGTAACTCTTGGAGAACTTGAAAGAGGTCTAGGTAACTCAAATAGTTGATCATCATCTATGTCATTTTAATTTCATGTTCCAACTGAAACATTCTCACTAGAAGGTTTAGAATAGTTTGGAAAAAATTCTAAATCAAAGATATGGTTAGGGCCATTCCCCCTAACACAAAGAGTGTGCTTATTTACGACAATGTTGGATGATTCCTAAAATTTTGATTTTTGATGTTGTAGACTCTACAAGCAATAGAGTTGGAAGAATATCCAACAAAGATAGCATCATCCGACTTTTTAGCAAATTTTGCCAAATTGTCCTTTGTGTTAAGTATGGTACACCTACTTCCAAAGGACTTAAGAAAACCAATGAATGGTGGTCTCTTGTTTCGTAGCTCATAATGGGTTTTAGCTCATAATGGGTTTTTCCATGGGGCTTGACTATAAGAATTTTGTTCTACACCTAACATCTAGAGTTGACCACCTCTACTAAGAATGTTAGAGGCATCTTTGAATCGGCTAACATAGTCCTAGCAGTCTTAATAAGTGCCTTATTTATCCTCTCAATAACACCATTTTGTTAAGGAGTTTTAGGAGCACTATATTGTCTAGCAATCCTTTTTGAGTTACAAAATGAGTCAAGAACTTGAGTCTTAAACTCAGTCCCTTGGTCACTTATAATTATTTTAACCCTATGATCAATTTAATTTTCTATATTTAGAATAAAATATTTTAATGTTTCAGTAGTTTCATCTTTAGTTTTTAAAAAGAATGCCCATGTAAATCTAGTGAAACCAGTAATAATCACAAAGCGGTATGATTTCTTTCCAATGCTCATTATACTTGTGGGACCAAGTAGATCCATGTGAAATAAGTGTAATGGAGTGGTGATAGAGTTAACTCTTTGGATTTATGAGATACCCTTGTTGCTTTCCTTTTAGACATGCAATACAATTATCATGTCATACTCTTTGATGCCATAGAGTTGACACATAACAATTAGGTCTAGAAAGAAAGCATGATACTTCATCTAATGAGGAAGCATTGTTCATATCAAGCTTGGACATATCTCCTATCTAAGAAGAACTAATCCCTAAGGAATTGTCATCCCGGGTTTGAGGATAATGCACTCATGTTCTATGAAAAGCATTTGGTGCTTTTGGTCATAGAACTGAGAAACACTTAAAATATTGTGTTCAAGTTGTTTAAAAAAGTTTACTTTATCGACCTTTAACTTACCATTGGATACATTACCACTACAAGAAATGTATCCTCCGGTTTCATCTCCAAACTGACAAAGTTTTTTTACTGCCTTAGCTTTGTTTCTTTTGGCTTTAGTGGTCAGAGTTTGATCATCTTCGGTGGGGATGGGTTTTTCTACCTGGTCCTTCCCTGTGATGGTATCCACAGTTTCTTCATTATTTTTCTTATGAGTTAATGGGTTAGCATATGGAATCTCTTGTTCTTCAGTACCACATCTTGGTTGTCTTATAGACTCATAAGAATATGATGGAACAATTTCATTGGTTTCCAACCCACCATTGTTTTGATAACAGACCTTTGAGTGGGATGATGATGTAATAATGGTTTTGAAGTTATGCTCTTTAATAGCATACTTCCTTGTTTTAGCCTAAGCTATTACTAGCTGGGCTTGAGCCTTAGTTAACTTGGAAAATAATTTTTTGATTTGAGCCATATTCTCTAACTCTTCAATTTTCATTTTATTGTTAGATTTTCCTATTTTAAATTAAGATATGAGAATGTTTAAGGACTCAATATCAGATTTTATTTTCATATTATAGTACTGATGTAGTTTGACTTTAGCAATACAAGCTGGAGTACAAATGTGTTCATATACCTTGTTGTTACTAGTTCCAACCATGAGTTCTTGAGTAGGGGTCACATCTTGTACCATGAAGCTCCAATCAACTTCTTGAGCAACAACAGTAGTTGTTGTTCAGTTGAGTTTGTAGCAGCTTTAGATATGGCAAGATGTATGGAAGCTTGAGTGGCTCCTGGATTGGAATATGTTCATAATTGGAGTATGTTCATATATAATGGCATGTATATATGAAACACATATAATAAAGTATGTTCATCTATATATATATATATATATCAAGATATAATGCTAGGACTCCTAATGTAGTCAAGAATACCAAACTAGAATTAATATGTGAAGCTTAATAATAATAATAACAATCATGATGATACGTCTTGTGACCATCGGGGATCACCATATGAACCGGACCAGTAAACAGATGAGTATGTACCTTTCATAACAAACCATGAATTAAAAGATCTTACACCGAACATGTGGCCAAAATATTCAGGATGCAAACGTTCTTCCACAGCAAAGTCATCATGATCCGGATTTTGGTTATTGTTCGGCCCATACTGTTTCTCAAGTTCTCTTTTGGAAAAATGTCTTTATTTTCATAAGAACAAATGACTCAAAGTGTAATCAAAGTACATATGATAAATATATAAATTTTAAATTGGATTCTTTTGATTGTTAAGTGACAAATTCTAACTTATCCAATTCTTTAATATTAATATCCCTATCCCGTGGTGTTTCTTTGGTGGCATTGGTATCAATGAAGACTAGATCAAAGCCAACTTTTCCACCATTTGTTTCTCCTAAATAAAATACTAATATCATTAAATATACAAACACTTACTATAAGTAATACAAATATGATCACCCTACAAGATTGGTATGATGTTAATCGAATGCCATAGACTCGCCTGTAAGACGAGATAGATCATTTTTAATTTTTACAATTATTGCACCCAACAATAGATCTTTTTAACCAATCATCTTTTATCCAAACCTAAAAATTCTAAAAGTTAAATGTATAATATATAAAGAAAAATAAAACTTAACAAAAAAGAGAGATCTTTTTAATCTAAATGAGTTAATCAAAATTCCAGTTTTGCTACAAATTTGCATGTATGTAAGAGATTAAGCATGTATTATAAATTATTGTATTTGAGTTTAAGCATGCATGTATGAGTTAATCTATAAATTATTGGTTATTTCAAATGTTTGTGTAATCAATGTGTATTTGATCAAAATGCGTGCATGTAAGAGATTAAGCATGTATTATCGATATAGAATTTTATTTATCATATTGATTTAAAAGGTTTTGCATATTTATCTTTGCTTTATTATTCATATTTATATATTAAACAAAATATTTAGATTATCATTAAAATTCACATAATAAAATTGAATCTCTACAGTAAAATATAAAGTTTAGAAGATCATGTTTTTAAATTTTATAAATGGTAGCATAATACACAAATATAAATACACACCCATGTAGGTAGGTAGGTACGTATGTACCTATGAATGTATGCACATATGTAAGTACATATGTATATATATGTATGTATGTATGTATGTATGTATGTATATATGTTTGTATGTATGTATGCGTGTATGCGTGTATGCGTGTATGCGTGTATGCGTGTATGGCGTGTATGCGTGTATGGTGTATGCGTGTATGCGTGTATGCGTGTATGCGTGTATGCGCGCGCGCGCGTGCGTGTCTGCGTGCGTGCATGTCTGCGTGCGTGCGTGTCTGCGTGCGTGCGTGCATGCGTGTATGCGTGTATGCGTGTATGCGTGTATGTATGTATGTATGTATAAGAACATAATGCTATATAAGTGTAATAATGTTATCCAAAAAAAGATAATGATTTTGGTTGATCTTAATTAGTTAACATAGTTTATCGTATTAAAGGAAGGCTAACATTCGTTTCCAACCCTACATACATATATCTATATGTCTATATACATATCTCTGCATGCGTATCCACATACATATACTTATTTGTGTATACATTTATGTAACAGTTGGTATTCAGGGGTGAGAGTTAAATTGTTTATGTTTTTTAACAGGTAGGTGATTAAATATGGTTAGTTCGTAACAACTAATTATTCATTATGAAAAATAGGCAGGTGTATTAAAAAAATTTCCTTCAAAGTTGAGGTTCATAGCTCTTCAATGCATTATGAGTTCACTACAGACATTTGTGGTTGCTATTATCTTGGAGAGAGAAGGTTCTCAGTGGATGCTTGGTTGGAATATAAGACTCTTTGCTGTGGCTTATTGTGTAAGTATATTTTCTAAATATATATTTTACATGAAATTTTATTTTTTCTTGGAAGTCTTGTGATTTGCTCTAATTTCATATTCATCATTAACTTTAAAATATTATAGGAATTAGTCCTAATTTCATATATTAAGTTTTTTTAAAAATAATAAGTATATATTTCTCTAATACCAATACATAAACAAAGTTGAAATTAAATGAAAATTTTTAATTTAAATTTAAATAAAAAAGTAAAAAATAAGTCAAGACTTAATTAAATGGTTAATCACTATGATATGTCCATATTACAGGATTGGTTAATCCTGCACCTGCACCTGCACCTGCAACTGCACCTGCACCTGCACCTGCACCTGCACCTGCACCTGCACCTGCACTGCACCTGCACCTGCACCTGCACCTGCACCTGCACCTGCACCTGCACCTGCACCTGCACCTGCACCTGCACCTGCACCTGCACCTGCACCTGCACCTGCACCTGCACCTGCACCTGCACCTGCACCTGCACCTGCACCTGCACCTGCACCTGCACCTGCACCTGCACCTGCACCTGCACCTGCACCTGCACCTGCACCTGCACCTGCACCTGCACCTGCACCTGCACCTGCACCTGCACCTGCACCTGCACTGCACCTGCACCTGCTGCACCTGCACCTGCACCTGCACCTGCACCTGCACCTGCACCTGCACCTGCACACCTGCACCTGCACCTGCCCCTGCACCTGCACCTGCACCTGCACCTGCACCTGCACCTGCACCTGCACCTGCACCTGCCCCTGCACCTGCACCTGCACCTGCACCTGCAACCTGCACCTGCACCTGCCCCTGCACCTGCACCTGCACCTGCACCTGCACCTGCACCTGCACCTGCACCTGCACCTGCCCCTGCACCTGCACCTGCACCTGCACCTGCACCTGCACCTGCACCTGCACCTGCACCTGCACCTGCACCTGCACCTGCACCTGCACCTGCACCTGCACCTGCACCTGCACCTGCACCTGCACCTGCACCTGACCTGCACCTGCACCTGCACCTGCACCTGCACCTGCACTGCACCTGCACCTGCACCTGCACCTGCACCTGCACCTGCACCTGCACCTGCACCTGCACCTGCACCTGCACCTGCACCTGCACCTGCCCCTGCACCTGCCCCTGCACCTGCCCCTGCACCTGCCCCTGCCCCTGCCCCTGCACCTGCACCTGCACCTGCACCTGCACCTGCACCTGCCCCTGCACCTGCACCTGCACCTGCACTGCACCTGCACCTGCACCTGCACCTGCACCTGCACCTGCACCTGCACCTGAACCTTCACCTGCACCTGCACGTGCATATGCACGTGCATATGTACCTGCATCTGCACGTGCATCTGCACGTGCATCTGCACGTGCATCTGCACGTGCATCTGCATCTGCACATGCAACTGCATCTGCATCTGCAACATGTGCATATGCATGTGCATATGCATATGCATGTGCATATGCAACATGCATATGCATGTGCATATGCATATGCATGTGCATATGCAACATGCATATGCATGTGCATATGCATATGCATGTGCATATGCATATGCATATGCATGTGCATATGCATATGCATATGCATGTGCAGATGCATATGCATATGCATATGCAACATGCATATGCAGGTGCATATGCATATGCATATGCATGTGCACATGCATGTGCCATATGCATATGCATGTGCACATGCACATGCACATGCATGTGCATATGCATATGCACATGCACATGCACATGCAGATGCATATGTATGTGCATATGCATATGCACATGTATGTGCATATGCATATGCACATGCACATGTATGTGCATATGCATATGCACATGCACATGTATGTGCATATGCATATGCACATGCAGATGCAAATGTATGTGCATATGCATATGCACGTGCATGTGCAGATGCAAATGTATGTGCATATGCATGTGCATGTGCATGTGCATGTGCATGTGCATGTGCATGTGCATGTGCATGTGCATGTGCATGTGCATGTGCATGTGCATGTGCATGTGCATGTGCATGGGCATGTGCATGTGCAGATGCATATGCATATTAACGGTATTTGTTATCTATACACAAATACAGACAAAAATAAAATGTTAATGGGCATATATATGGATTTAAACATCCGAGATTAAAGTAGTTAAAACTTATACATGTTAGGGATGTAAAAAATATTTACTATACACTAAAATATATAGAGAACCATTTCAAAGTGACTTTTTCTAACTTTATAAACATACACAAGAAACTATATATAAATAAATTAGCAATTTAATAACACATACTATTTGAATCATTGTAAGAATCAACATTATTAATAAATCAATCTCGTGAGGAGAATACGGAATGTAATTACTCACGATAAGAAGATTAAGTAGATTCAAATGAACTCGAACAGAATAGTAAATAACATAACGTTTATTGCTCTCTTATTTGTAATGGTTACAATATGAGTGAAATCAGGAAATATGAAAAAAGCTAGCTAATTACATAAGTATCTAACTATTTATACTAAAGTATAAACAATTTGCATAGTTCTCGCGCGACAAGCATTTTCTGTGCGACAAGTAAGATTCTCGCATGACTTGATCTTCTTCATCTTGAATTTGATTTCTCGAGCCTCTAGGTTCAATCCCTACAATCTCCTCCTTGACTTGGTGAATCAATAATTTAAAAGTCCACATCTGCAACCTTGTAATGGCCCTCGTATGCATACATCTTGTTGTTCAGGACCTTTGTAATCAACCAACCAAACTGTGCGGCCATAAAATGAACAAGTTTATCAGCTGCAATAAGACAAGCCAGCAACCTCATCAAATCATCCCTTCCGAACTTAAGCAAATCCACAGGGTCGATGATACGGTAATCTTTACCTACAAAATGTATTAACGCATGTCCCGATACAGGAGCATGTATACGGATCTTCCACACATATCTTGGATGTTTAAAAACTCTTATCTCAATTGGCTTATTTTTATTTGGATCAATTCGATTATCATCTTCAATGACTTTAGACTTTGCAGTTTTGAGATCTTTGAATTTGATTTTACTATGCCTACATATCATATTTCTTATCAAATTACCTTTTCCATTATTACATGGGTTATTAAACCAAACACAAACCATTCCATTAATATGATGTATGAGTGTATGAAAGTTGTGTTCATCCTCATAATACTTTATCACTCCTACTCTTCTTTTATTCGCATATAATGAATTCTCAGCATCATATGCCCAACTAAGAATTGGTACTGAGTTTCCCTGCCTTGTGAAAGGTTTGGAATGTCTCAACCTGTGTATACAAGCCAATGGTGGATGAGGCTCAACATTACTATATCTGACCTGACGTACAACACTTTGACGAGTTTGATTAACTGCCTTGTTAGTCGTTTCACTCATACTTGATTGTCCAACTATCTCCCCTTCTTCAACTAGAATATTAGAAAAATAAGTCCTTCAGACTGTTTCCATAAACATCAGTATAGTTAACTATCTCCTCTAAATCATCAAACGCTTTATCATCTTCTTCCTCAGCAATCAATGTTTGCTGGAATGAGTAAAATCTTTCTCATACGCCGCTTCCGTAGCAGGATCTAATGGTGTGTAATCAACTATATCATTAGTCTGGAGACATTATTAGTGCATGATGATCTAGAAGCACCAGTAGTTACGCCCATATATCCCCCTCAACATCATTATATTTATTATCATTATTTCCTTCATTACCATCATAACCATCATTATTGTCATCTTCATCATCATCAACCTCTTCATTACTGAATCCATAGTCTACTATATCTAGATCATCATCATCATTAACTGGATCATGAATAGGCATAACATGCTTAGGCTTCACGAATGCCTCTCTAGTAAACTGTAAAGGTTGATCCTTAGTAGCCTAAATAGGAATATCATATGACCACTCTTGATCAACATTGGCAGTCTTTATTGTCATTTCTATATCAACCTGATCAACAACACGCTTTATAATAGGATCATTTGCAAGTTCAAGATCAACAGTTTGTTGTCCACTAGATTCTCCAACTTTTATGGTATGTTGCTGAGAAAACCAAGAATATACACGAGAAGTGACATCTCGTAAGTTCTACTCCATGATTTGAACATAACTGAACATGAACTGTTATTGATGCTCTAAACTCTTTATCTTCTCATCTTTCTCTTGCATACTTCTACACAAATCATCAATTAGTTATGTCTTCTCTAACATCTCTCTCCAATACACCAACCCTCTGCTCAAGAGTAACCCTAGTAGGTGAAAACTATGCAGACTCTTGTTATGATCGTGGCTCTAGAGTAGTATTCAAAAAGTCATCATCTCCAAATAGGTCATCGTGAGTTTGATCCTTTAATGGTGTGCACACGTCATGTATAGTAGGCATAGATGATGATGTTACAATTGTTAATTCTATAACCAAAATTGGTGTAGTAGCCTCATTAACTATGACTGGAGTATCAAGTATGGGAACCTCACTAGTTGACATAATGGTTATAGGGGTCCTACGCTTTCGTAACACTCCTCGTCCTCTACCCCTCCCACATGGACTATCGTAATCAGTCCTCTTCCTTGCTATTGTCTTCTTTCTTCTCTGAGTAAATGGTGAATCTTTATGTATAAAGTATGCATCTCTTTCCTCAGTAATGCATTTAGCAGGAGTTACTTGCAGTCTAGGATTCTTTGAAGCACATAGGGCACATTTCCAATCTGATCACTATTAGTTTCACTCCTATTATCGATAAGTAAATGTTCACTTCATCCAAATCAGATCTACTAGCACCAGAGAACTTTCTAGAACTTCTTGAACAGTACTAGTGGAAGTGCCAGCTATGTTAGCTTCATCAGCTTGGCATGTCTCGGTCTCATGTGGTTGTGCCTCTGCTTGAAAAACTTCAACAAATTTCCCAAGCTTAACGAATAAGATCCATCCTAAGCATTCCCTCTAAAACAATGCAGGAAAATAATTTAAAATCATTTCATTCATTGCTTTTGCAAAATAATACAACATTCTAATAATTACAAAACATCATTTGTTCGCATTACAATGCAAAAACATTTTCGTTTAATAAAATGTTTGCTTTCCAAAAATGCCAAGTAGCTGCCTCGTGGAATCCTCAACCACATTTACCTGCCAACTAGAAACATATAAAAGTCAGTGTTGCTGAGTGAGTTCTAGTTTTACAAAAAAATTATATTACCTTGCATTCATTAAAACATTTTCTTTCTTTCGCACATGATCACACATCATACGTACATCAAGATAATATTTATTATCTTCTATCATCGTTTATTTGGTATGTATCGCAAGTTTTGTACATTTCCTACTTTTTATTATATTTCAATTCTATCTAGATCCTGTCGTAGCTTAACCCCTCTCTTGGGGACAAAGCCATATCATCTAGGGTTACGCGACAAGGATCTCATATTGCACATATAGAGTAGTCATTAAGGGGCTGTTTTTTTGGTCTGACCCGGCTGACTCGGTCAGCGGGTCAGCCCGTTTGATACGCGAATGGAACAATCTGACCGGGTCATATGGTCTGACCCATACTTGAAAAAACAAGTTGCTGACCCAACAGGCCAACACTCTCCCCTTCTTTGATCAGCGCCCCCTACCTCCCCCGCGCTCTCGATCAATCCCTCCGGCGAACCGCCGCCCGCCGGACCATTCAGGGCAGTGGTCCGGGAGTTTCTGCTCTGGCGTGCGCTGCTTCCGCCGCCGTCGTTGCTGCTCCCGCATCTACTGACGTGGCAGGTGCTATTTAGGGTTGGGGACGAGAGGAGTGACGTCAACAGCGATGGTGGTGGTGGTGGTGCGTCTGTGTGTCTCGATCTGGTGGAAGAAGATGTGCGTATGTGTGTCTTGATGTGGTGGGAGAAGATGTGTATGTAGATTTGTATGTATATGGGTATGTATATGTGCATGTATATGAGTATGTATATGGGTATGTAGATGTGTATGTATATGGTATGTATATGGGTATGTAGATGTGTATGCATATAGGTATGTATAGGGGTATGTATATGTGTATGTATATGGGTATGTATATGTGTATATATATGGGTATGTATATGTGGGTATGTAGATGTGTATGTATATGTGTTGAATTATTCTAATTTGGCTATTTTTATTAATTACACAACACCAGTTAAATTCAAACTCGTTTAAACACGGGGCAATAATGTTATTTTTATAATTCAGCAGAGTCAGTCAGATACTAAATCAAACAACCAAGTTTCAGTCAGATGCAGACTCAGTCAGAACCTCTTACTGGGTCAGCTTCTGACTCAGTCAGATCTTACTCAGTCAGCACAATCAAACAGCCCCTAAGACTGACTCCCTTGTGTGTGAACCCACATGGGTTTAGCCAAAATCGCATGCTGCCTCATGGGTTAGCCAAAATCGCACGTTGTAAACACACTGTTGAGCTAACAACTCTTAATGAGTTGTGAACCTCTTTTTTTTTCTTGCAAGACTTTCATTCGTTCATTCATTATGTTCCACTTTCTTATCTTAAATCTTTCGCTTCGTTAAGATAATACTTTATGTTCATTATCAGAATCACACCACGTAAAGTTGAATCATAATACGTAATAAGGAACATAAGGAAATATATCATACATAAGCATAGCATCGTCACACATCATCATACATAACATACATCATGCATCATTCATTCACACACACAAGCACAACCGATACAAGTAATCATAGAACATAACTGACCCTCCGCGGGACAAGCGGGGGTTCGGGGGCGCCAGCCCCTAACAACAGGGTCCTAGGGGCAGCAACCCCAAGTGGGGTCCAAGGGGAAACATCCCTGGCCAGGGCCGAGCTGCCAGGTCAACGCAAAGAAATTTTATTTTTACTCATTTATTTACCACATTTCCTTATTCAAAAATGGATCTTTCTGTTAGAACCACTTAAAATCTTGGTCATTTAGAACATATATTTAGTATACATTTCTAGCCACAACAAGTTTAAAACTTTTAATATAGGGGATCTAGAACTCACCTGGATGCGATGAGTAGCTTCTCATCCAAGCTTTGTAAGCAAGGGTCAAACTACGCAGTCTGCAGATAAGTTAACACTCAAAGGAGTTAATTTTTGCCTAATTTCGCTGCTAATTTCGCTGCATGATCAGTAGTTTCGCTGCTAGTTTCACCGACAGTTTCACTGGCATGTTCGCTGCCAGTTTCAATGGCATGTTCGCTGCCAGTTTCACTGGCATGTTCGCTGCCAGTTTCGCTACCGGTTTCGCCCAACTTTCGCTGGAAACCATGTCTGCGAAACTATAGTTTCACATATGGTCTTCATAGTTTCGTTAAATGACTACACAATTTCACTAGATGAACACCCAGTTTCACAGAACGGGCTAAAATTACGAGCCAACCCATTTTTGACCCTAAACTTCAATCTTTTACATCCAAAACCTTGGTTTATCACCCAAGAAGCTATATCTAAGCTTTCTACATGTTTTCTTACACAAAAATGTGATATTTGAGCGATTCTTTGCCACTTTCAAAAATCCCAAGCCCTAGAATCTAGGTTTACATCAAAATGAATTATTAAATGATGTTTCTTACCTGGATTATTAATTTTTCCTTGTTATTTGGATGCCCACAACGCCGATCTTCAATCCCTTTATCAACCAAGCCTTGAATCTTCACCTCCTCTCTACTTTCTCTATCTATATTCTCTCTCTAGAGGTTGTGTGTTGAGTTACAAATGAGAGTTGCTCAAGCTGATCCATTTATATATATCGGACGTTCTCGGGACCTTAAACTCGCCGGACACATACCCGAAAGGTTAACTCGGTCTATAACCCATATCTATCTTGTTTACATTAAATAATCCCGTCTAAGCCTATTATTATTATTATTTGGCTCGTATAGACTTTATTCGAGCCATTACAAGACATTGCTAACTTAGGATAAGCAGTATTCACTATCATATGTAAAAATCTAGGGTACATAACAAACTTCTTCCCCATAGCAACTATAACTTTCTTCTGCATCTTAGGAAACATAACCTTGGATATGTTGTAAGGTAGATCATCAACAAGAGATACTAGCAGGGAACGGAATACAACCTCAAACTATCCATGCCGGCCTTTAGGTTACTTAGACAATATATACCTACATGAAATAGATACTTCCAGAATGGAGGTAAATATTTCTCCTCCAACGAAGGATGTCTATGACTATATCCCATCCTTATCGAACAGTCTTTGGCCACCTCATCATCTATCTTCAACGATGCATTAGGCTGATATTCTAATAATAGAACACTATTAATCACCTCGGTCGTACAAACAACCCTCTTTCCATTCACAATCGCAGATGTACAAGATTCTTGCTAACATAAATCTCATTAACTATAGAAGACGAGAAGTGATCAATGATATTAGTGTATGTACTCAGACTAGCTGTAATCACATAATGTATCCTGTAAGTCTTTAGTCCCTCAATCAAAGATTTAAAAAATGCATTGTCCTCTGGAACATGTCTGAGATAAGTAATAGCATTATGGTTTTCATTGAAGACCATTTGACGAGCCAACAGAAAGATAAGTAACATGTAAATAATTACTTTTAGCTTCACAATAATTTCAGACTAAGAAATATTTTTGAAAATTGAGAATTTTAGAACTTTTTGCATAAAACCACTTATCGCATGCGATTAGTATACTTGTTACGCGAACAAGTCAATCATTCGCATGATTCAAATTTTGACCAAAATCAACGAATCATGCGATAAGTCAAAGTTTCCACATGATTTGTTTTGAACTTTTCTCGTTTGTTCATATTACCAGAAACTTTTCGCATGTGACAGGTTTCAGTTTTTTGTTTTTCAAATTGATTCATCTCCAGTGTGTCTAAACCATGAAATCATGTACATAACAGTTGATTAAGTCTTTATTAAGGTTTCAGATAGTTAATTTCATTCAATTCAAGTTTACAAGTCTTTATTATATATCGGTCAACATTCAAACACTAATAATCCCAAATCTAACACGAAATCTACCTTGTCAATCTATTAATAATCAACTTGCAACCACAATGAAGCATAATAACAATTTTGAATTATTATATATATATATAATATATATATATATATATATATATATATATATATATATATATAAACAATTTAACGACACAAACTATTCAAATTATTGTAATCAATATTAACAAATCGATCTTGTGTGGAGAATGTGAAATGTAATCACTCACGGTAAGAAGATTAAGTAGATTCAAATAAACTCGAACATAATAGTAAATAACATAACATTCATTGCTCTCTGATTTGTAATGGTTACAATATGAGTGAAATCTGGAAATATGACAACAACTTGCTAATTACATAAGGAACTAACTATTTATACTAAAGTCTAAACTACTCATTTAGTTCTCGCACGACAAGCACTTCTTCATCTTGAATTTGAATCCCGAGCCTTTAGGTTCAATACCTACAATTATAACTATCTAAAACAAATCATCTTAATAGTATAAGAACATTTAATAATATGACATTAAAAGTCCAAAAATAGTAATCATAAGACATCAATCTTCGTAACCATAATTAAATTTTAAACCAAAGAAATTTACGACTTAACAAAACGGGTAAAACTAACATGATTACTTAACCAAAATCTATTAACCATACAACATTAGGGAGTGTATAGTCCGTTTGTTTTGGTTTTAGCCTAAAACAGAAATCAAAAACTGATATTTCAGTTTCTAAGTTTTTAAAATTGTTCGGTTTTAGTGTTCGGTCTTCACTTCGGTTTTGGTTTTTTTCAATTTTATCGTTTGGGCTTTAATAGGTAGAATAACTGCACCTGATATTGTCTGCTAGTTAGGGAGAATAAACCTCCCCCATCACGGGTTTAATACACGTCTCATAGGGGAAGCTCCTTATAAAGAGACTTTCGTTTAACTTCCCAACCGATGTGGGATGTTACATGAGCTTCATGTTTCCAAAGAAAAAGTTCTTTTAAAGTAATGAATTTAAGCTAAAAACTTTGGCCTTACATAATTTTGTTTATCTTTAAATTTAATATGTGGCATTATAGTTCAATGCAATTCATAAAATGTAAGAACAAAAAATTCAATACAATATTCGAATCTATCGGTTCAAACTAAAAAAGTTTAAAATTATTCTTAAAACCTAAATATTCAATCTATTTTAGATAATATAAGTTAAATAAGTAACTATTAGGCTAATAATGTTTATAAGTGTATGATCACACCTCTAAATAAACAAGTTTGCTTGTATGGTTTCGTTTCAGTTGTTCCAGTTTTTATTACAAGCAAAATGAAAACCGAACCGAAAGTTTTGGTTTCTAAAAAATCAACAAACCAAACCGTTGGTTTTTTAGCGGTTTTGGATATTTTGGTTCAGTCGCGTCGTTATTTTGGTTACTGTTCGATTATTTCTGTTTCCTGCACACTGCTATACAAAACAACAAAATACTATCATTGAGTGAATTCATAACTACAATTATCAAAATAGATAGGATACGTAAAACCTAACGTAGAGTTGATTTTTTATTTTATAATTGTTTGACTAAAATAATCCTATTGTAAGAAGCTTAACTGAAAAAATTAATGTTATTAATTAGGAATAGATATATGGATTTAAATGGTAATATTAGTAAAACATTTGGATGCAAATAACAAAGTTTAAACTTTTAGATTCAAATTATAATTTTATATGAAACCTGACAAATGTAAAATGCACTTAACTCTTGTATTATCTAACGAAAATATTATAGTTTTCTATTGTATTTAATTTTTATTTCCTTCTATCAAACTATAAACACCTTTTTTTATTAAAATTATGATACTTTTTTCTCACTCATTCAAACTAGTATAACTTTTTCTAACAATTAACTATTATACTTTTCTTAATACTTTTTTTTGTCTTTCTAATCAGTGGATTATAGTTCTATTAAACATGCTCTTTTCAAGAAAAAACATGGTAGTTAAGTTCAGTGTTTAGCAAAATTCTTTATATTTAAGTAACCAACAGTATTAGAGTATATAATACGATAACATATTTTCAAATATTTTATAAATATATTTTCTGGTAACATTTTGTGAAAATATATTTTCTAAGTGTTTAACGGTTTACATAGTTTTTTCCTTAAAAATCAAATACAGACATTTTTAGAAACAATTTTATGTAACTTCTTTTAAAATGTTTTATGTATAATTTTTATGAATTTTTTATTTATATAGATTTTTCATATAGTCAAAAATATGATAAAATTATATATAAATTTTCAGTTGAAGTATAATGGGTTGAACGAAAAACAAAAACAAAATAATTTAAATCATTCGTAGTTGAATTATTAAAAAAATATGAGTGTGTTTTCTATATTATATGAAATGGTTTTGAGTGATTGTGAATGAAAAATAGAGAGAATATTATTATTAATGATATATTTGAAAAATCACTAGTCAATCTTATAATTTTTTTTTATATTTCTGAAATTGATTCTGAGTAGAGAAGAGAGAAAATAATAATAATAAGGATATACAAATTATTATTTAATAAAAAAGTAAAAAATAAAAATACTAATTTATAATATAATTATATAGATAGATATAAATAATACATTGTGTATGCTCTTAAAAATTACAGTTAGATGATTAAAAAGGGGCATGCATAATGATTTGATTGTATGACGAGGAATTAAAAATATAATTGGTTGATTGAATAAAAATTTAATAGAAATATAACAAATTGGTTAGATATAACATTTATAAATATTAGAGTTATTAACACTAATTTAATAATAATTCATTAGTATCAAGATTTGAAACCTAAACCTCGAAAGGAAAATAAGTCTCCCACATTTTCGTTAAACCATTAGACTAAGGGTCTGTTGGTTTGCGGTAGTTTCCGGTGGTCCTGGTTTCTTGAGATGGCGGTGGCCGGCGGTAGTTTCCAATGGCCGTGATTTCTGGCGTCGGACGTGGCCGACGGTTGTTTGCGGTGGTGGCGGAGGCCATCAGTGGTTTTCGGCGGCGACGAAAGTGGCCAGTAGTGGTTCCCGGTGGGGGTGGTGGCCATCAGTGGTTTCCGGCGGTAGTGGTCTCCGGTGGTGGATTTCCCGGGGTGGTGGTGACCGGCGGTGGGCTCCAGCGGTGGTGATTGGCGCCGGTCGTTGTGGTGGGTGAGTGAGTGTTGTGATGACTAATAATGGAAAAATGATGAAAATGGAAAAAAAATGAAGAGTGAATGAAATGAATTTTAGGGAATGAAATTAACTATGTAATAGTTTATTTTATTATCTTAATCAATCAAATATGTCTTTGTTCATTCACCTTCAATGGTTCATTTCATTACGCCTATTATTCTTGTATATCAAACACTACCTAAGAGATAACGAGTGAATATATGTAAGTAATAAATAGAATTATACTCGTTTAACTATTCATATTTTTTAAATAGCACTATTTGCTAAATAATTTTTTAGAAACATTCTTGGAGGTAAAACTTCAACCAACGCGTATGAAAAAGGAAACTAAAACTAGAAAAACTGAAAAAGTATATTGACTATTTTCAATTAAAACAAACCGGGGTTCAAAGTCTGTATATTGTATTTATGGGTACAAACAAGTTGAGTTGAGTTGAGCCTGAGCTAGGCTCGTGATTATTTAAGTGATCTCAAGCTTGAGCTCGAGCTCGGTTATGTAAATACTTTTCTAAACTCAAGTTCGACTCGGGCTTATATCGTTTATTTATTTAAATATTATTTTTATTATATTCATATCTAATTTTGATATGTATTTATAATTATGTATTTTATATATAATATTATACAAATTATTTAATTTTTTACCCTAACTTTATATATAATAAATATTGTTTATATAATATATTTAATAACTTAAATAAAGATCATTAAATAAATAAAAAGATCGTTTAAGCTCGCGAGTTGGCTCAAGTTCGATACGTGAAACTCAGGCTCGATAATTAAATGAGTTTATTTTTAATGCTCGAGCTCAGCTTTGACTCGATAAAGGTCGACTTGTTTTAATTTTTTATCAATTGAATCTCGAGTAGGTCTCCTCCGTTTATTTTGTTTTAAAACTGGTGAGGTGTACGGTGGCCTAACACTAGCCATCTACGTTACCTTTTTAAGTTAGAGTGTTGTACTACAATCGTTACAATAAGTCATTATCACAGATATTATGTTTTATTTTTCAAGAAGTAAAAATTAACCCGTTTATAAGAAGTTATATTGAAGAAAAAAAAAGTCGTATATATATATACACATGGTCTTTACTTGAAGTCAAATGAAACAAACACATGAATTGATATATGTATGTGTATAAATAATATTATAACGGTCGATCATCTTAGGTTGACGGGCTAAACATTTAATGTTATTTACATGAATCTAACCATAGCTCATATGATTATTCAAGTCATCAACATTAGCCTAAGACAAATTAAGTCATGTGTGTCATATTACACGTCGACCCGTAAACAAAAAATATGAGTAATACATGTGATATAGTACACAAATTAGACGATAACCACTAACTCAAGCCTAAACAATTTTATAGTAGGTGCTTTGTAATTGTTTTTATTTCTTTTTCTCACTCTTAATTAACAAACTTGAGTTTGTTTATGAAGCACAAAATTAGAGGAAAGGGATTCAAAGGATTAGAACCTCGGGAGGTGATAAAATGGATAGTTTGAAGTAATGAATAATTTGCTTCAAATGAATAGTAGGTGAACCTGATTATATTTGTGCGACGTGAGAGTGACCATACCTAGCTAAGGTAAATTATCAATAGTTTGGAGACAAAGTTGAAAAGTTGTTGGATATTTTACAAGTGAAAGTTATAAAAACTAACAACAAATTTTAGAGTAACCACATACAAACTATAAATATGCATTACATGATGAAAAACATACATTTGACTTCATATGTTTGATTTATAGGGTTTTGTGGTGACGGGAGTTGCATTCTATTGCAAACATGGGTCATCGAGAAGAAGGGGCCGGTTTTTCTTGGGTTGTCTACTCCAGTGGCATTCATTTTTACCACCATCTTCGCAGCATTACTCCTAGGAGAAATTATCAGCTTGGGAAGGTACGGAATCTACTACTTTTATAGTTAAAAGTTTATTTATTGTTTAACTAAGCTAAAAACTCATTTGTTAGATAGATAGTTTAAAAAGTATTATACTAAAAATTAAAAGTGAAATTAGAATAGGAACTCACACACTTGTGACTCCTACTCCCAGAATACATATAGTTCTAATCTATGACATAGTAGTATTTGAACTACAGGTCTCAAAGGTTTAGAAATTAACAAAAATATATAGAAAAAACTTATTTATTTATTAGCGGAGGGAATGGAAGTAGAAAAAATAAATGGTAGAAATAACAATTTGAGAATTAATAAATAGTGAGCAGAAACAAAATCTTTCTACTATAATAAAATGGTATCTAAGATGACACATATTAACACTATAATTCTTCTTAATAAATTTTTTCTCTTATCTCTTCAATTTAATAATCACATTAATTACTAATGATATTATTTAATTTTTTAGATTATAAAATTTTTTTAATAAATTAAGCAAGATATATTTTTACTAATGTTATTTCTAACGAAATAATTTTTACAAAAATTATAAAGCTTTCTAGAACATCAAACTTTTTTAAAAATACGAAATATATTATTATTGGTGTTTTTAATAAACAAAATTATAAATAAAAAATAATTAAAATTGAGAGTTATAGAAGAAATTTGAAGTATGATATTTTTTAAATTGTTAATTATAAAATATTTTTTTATTTATTATAAGAAACTTTTCAATCATATCTTATTTAAAATATCGATTTATAATTAATAAATTTTAATTCTATTTAATATTTTTTATTCAAACCATATAGTACACGTGTTTTCTAAAGTTAGTTATTTAATATATCAGGAAAAAGTAACTAGAAAAGCAAATAAGTAATCATAAAACTATAACAAGGTATTTCGTATTTATTTGTTATATTTAGTTTGTTGAGATAATTTGATCATCAATCAAGCATTGCATTTTGTTTGCGTCTTAATATTCTGGGCGAAGGAAATAGTTATTTGTTGTATATATCACGTACTATCATTGATATTAACAATTATTCTTTTTATTTAAACATTATCTTTTTTAAAGGTTTATATCTCTCTATCATCGTATATGTAGCATACCTATCAATCATAAGACACAGTAACTACCCATAATAAACCTTTGTATTATTCAGTCATTAAGAATAGATGATTTAGTATTTTTGTATTTTTAAACTAAATAAAGAAATAAATAAAGATAGAAATAAAAAAAATAATCAAGCAAAGATAATGTAACTCAAACTTTGAATCCTCCTGGTTAAATAACAATAACATACACAAACACATGTGGTGATAACTTTATACACGTGTGACATGAAAATAACTAACCCTCATCAAAGCTACCTAAACATATGACATTTTGAAAAATTAGTATGATGTTAACATACTAAAAACCTAAAGTCATTTCATTAAAATCCCATGATACAATCTAGTTAAATATACATATGGACCAAACTCCAATCACCTCGAGTCACGTAATGAATTTAATATAATGAAGTCCTCCAACTTACTAATATCATACTATCAATATATGAACTACAAGTTTACACTACTAAACCATAATCACACATACAAGTGATACAAGGAATTCATAACATATATAATAGCCTTTCTAAACATATACATAAGGATGCGTATTTAGAAAACAATCATATATATCTCAATCCCAATCCACCATTCTTAATCAAATTCCATGAATACACATATATAAACGCTAGTACAAAAAGGGACAAACTGGGCGGGTATTTTGGCCATAAGGGGCGGTTTTTAGCCCGCCTCATATGGCTACACATCTTATGACATGTTTTTATAAGGGGTGGTTTCTGAACCGCCCCTTATGTACATCAATAAGGAGCAGTTTATGAACCCCCCCCCCCCTTATGTACATCAATAAGGGGAGGTTTTGGGACCCCCCCTTATGTTCAAATAACGAGGAAACAAATTATTGATTAATATCCAGAAATATTTTCCTGTACAAAACTTTCAATCAACCAAAAATTAAAAATTGTGTATCAAATGTTTTATATATTAAAGTATCATACATTATGATCAAACGTTCAAATCAATTCAATACACAACATTTAGACAAAAAACACGTATATACATAAATAAATCACCTTTTTAACTAAAACTTTTGTCGGTCACTTCTAACGTCCATTGTAAAACTAAATCATCAAGTTCTTCCGTCCAATAGTCCCTTGTGTATTCCATAACTAAAAACAAGTAGATAAATAAATTATAAGTATATAATCTACTATAATGTTTAATAAAATATGCAAAACTTACACGGATGGGAAATCATGCAAAACATAATTGACAAAGTAAATCATATGCTTGATAAGGAGCGAAGGTAGGGGCGGCACCAAAGGAGGAGGGAGGAGGGGGAGGCGGCGGGAGAGAAGGGGTGGTGGTGGGGGTTGCGCCAAAGCATGAGGGAGGAGGCGGGGAAGTGGGGGCAGTGGTGGAAGCTGCACCAAAGGAGGAGGGAGGAGGAGGATGCGACGGGGGAGAAGGGGTTGTGGTGGGGGCATTGCAGGAGGAGGAGGATGCGACGGGGGAGAAGGGGTTGTGGTGGGGGCATCGCAGGAGGAGGAGGCGGTGGTGGTGAGAGTGAAGAGGAGGCACTTTTAGAGTTTTAGGAAGGAAAATTAAAAATTTCATGTTATAAGTGACCTAAAGAGCGGGCTGATCAGAATAGGAGGACATGGACTCATAAGAGGCGGTTTTATCAAAGGGGGCGGGCCATGCATATAAGGGGCGGTTTTATCGTGTATAAAAGGCAGTTTTATGGTATTATAAGGTGGCATAAAAGAAGTATATATTAAATATTTAGTATCACATAAGGGGCAGTTATAATACCCGCCCCTAAAAGTATATATTAAATATTTAGAGGCGGTTTAGAACCACCCCTAAAGGAAGCATAAAAGGGGGTTGAAATACCCACCCCTAAAGGTGTTTAATATTTTTCCAGTAGGACATAAGGGGCGGTTTAGAACCGTCCTTTTAAGGTGGCTTAATGGGCGGTCTTGATACCCACCCCTAAATCTAACTTAAGGGGCGGTTTCGCCCTATTTGTTCTCATTTATATTTTAAAAGGCTTTAAGGGGTTGTTTTTTTTGAACTCCCGCCCCTTCAAAAAATATGGCCCGCCCAATTTACTTCTTTTTGTACTAGTGAGATATGCATAGTCATGAATAAATGTCTTAGCATATATGGTTTTCTAACATGAAATGGTATAGATATCCACAAGGTCAAGCAAATAGCCAAGTCAAATAATCACACATAACCATTGAAGAGCATTCAAACATTATTAAGACCATCAATGTAATTTTCACCATAAATAACATGTAAATCCTTAATAACTAGCTAGGATCATCTAATCTAAAATAATATGTTAATTATTTCATGGATTAGATCAAAATTTAGCATTAAACTCATTTTTGACAAATATATCTTACAAATCATTTACAATACATATGTCCTCACCTTGCATGTCATAGTGTTGAGTTATTTACATTACTATAATTATTGATATCACAAAAATGACATGGATATTTAACCCAAGCCGATTCCCACAAACAAGCTATGTGTGGATAAGATATACTAACATAATTTTGGTACTTATACATAACTATAATAATTTTGATACAATATCCAACCATAAACTCTTTCTAATCCCTAGTACGTGCAAGACATCGTGTATAAATAAACATTTTCTATAAGTAAATTGAAGCTTCACGTTTTAATGCCATTGATTTGTTTGATAGAAACATTAACCACGTAATCCATCCTCTATTAGTTTATATACATTAAACTGGCATTGATCCTTGATACATGCCTTGTATTTTCTGAATCCCACTAATCGGTAACATAATCACCTAATATAATTGACTTAGATGTTAGTAACACTTAATTCGTACTAAAATTATTATATGTCCTATTATCTGACCTTGTTGCACATTCCTATGTCATCCTCGGGTCAACCTTCTATGGTCAGGCTATAGTTCTAATCAACCATTTTTGTTTCATGTTAAGAGCCTTGTTGGTTTAGTTGCATTTAAAGTAATTATTTTTAGATCTTTGTATACTTGGTGTATCTACTCTTGGCCCTTAAAAACTTAAGGATTTTTCTTTTTAAGTTGCGTCAAAGTCACCCCAACCATGTTTGTATCAATTAATTTGTCACATTCATAACCTTAAGAGCTTAACCTTCAAGAACTCTTTAACTTAAATTGCACCAAAGTCATTCATCCTTGCTATGTTTCAAAATATTTTCAAAATCTTTGCAAGATGGAGAGAGTTTCTCAACTAAACTGGAAATATAAATGATTCATCAAATTTGGTGTAATGTTGAGCAAACTACCCTATAATATGCAATAGTACATTATACTAATCCATCCACAACCCTTGTTTCCATAATTTTGTATTGTTAAAATTACTATGAAAGGACTTTATCCTATAAGTATCCTTGGCTGCAAATTTTCATTCAAGTGAATCATGTAGTTTCTTTCACAAATTCAACATTTTGATAAATATCAAACAATGAGTTAGACATACTATTTAGGATGTGCCCACGATAGATGTAGTTTTCATTCACCTACTTTGATATCCTCCTCATGTGCTCTAAAGTTTTATTCTCTTGTGAATTGCATAATCTTTATTGTAGTAAGGAGATAATGCATCTTTTTCTACCATCTTATTAGGTCTTGGTCTTTTAATTTCTTTAACTTACTTACTCCTCATGTACTTCAACGATTTTCACTAGCCATGATTAGCAAGATACTTTAATCCATGTAGCCTTTTTGTATATATTATAATTCCTTATTAAACTTCTAAATCAAGTGAAGCTCTTTCATGTAAATCCATAATATAGGGGGTGAAACATTGTATTGAGCTATCTTACTCTTCATGAGATGACTTGATAGTTGATAGTTATAACTCCAAAACTGTCAACTTTTTATATTAACCGAAACAACTGACTAGTAACAGAGTTACTACTAATATTAAGTTATCAATTGAAACAAAAATACTCCTAAATTCAACTGTTAGTAGTAACCAAGTTACTATAGTGTATGGCTTCTATTGACTTTTGTGGTTGCTAACTATCATGGTTTTTTAATAATGACTAAAATCATTGTTGATGCTTAATTACTACTGAGGCATCAATAGCTATTAAAATAGTTAGCTTCACTGCAAGCAAGAGCTATTACCCTTAGGACCTAGCTACTAGAGGCGCTTCTTCCACCACTTGTCACCAAAAGGTCGGGCCTTCGCCCACTTGAACTACCAAGGATTAAAAGTATCATAAATACAACAACTTTGACCGAGTGTACACTCCATACCTCCTACTTATATCAATATTTAATTCTAATTTATTATTTTATCTATAATAAATCCAAATATATAAAATTAAAGTTGATAACACTAAAATCATCAACATTTCTAAACATCATTAGAGTTGCTTCCTTCATCACTAGTTTTTTTACATTTGTTTAGCGTACATCTCATGTCAACTTATACTTTTTTTAGGAACAACTAACTCACACAAGAAAATCATCTATACTAGTTACCCATTTACTATGGTTAATATTTGATTCGAAATTGGTTCTTATAGAAGGACTAACTCACTCACGCTCTACACATAATCACTAGGCTATATCAATGTACGTCGTATGACTAGCACCATCAATCTGTTATAGAGAAACACCTATACTGTACATTATGATACCAGTACTTTTGACTCAATGTTAAAGAAAGAACTAACTTTTAACCACTCCTAACCCCTTATTAAAAAAATTCCAACCAAACTCATTCTAGCAGAGTTAGAACTAACCCATCGAATCTAAAGCCAAAAGCTAAACTGTAAAAGATAAACCCTACGCCCTAAACCTTAAACTTAAACCCTAACCTATAAAAGAAAGACCCTAATTGCTAACCCTTGTAGCTAAACCCAAAAATGTTAGTGTTCATCTAAACCCTAAAGGTAAATTATAAATGATAAAGCTAACCTTGAATGTTAATAGCTAAACCCTAAACTTTTAAATATTAACACTAAACCCTAAAGGTAAATTATAAATGCTAAAGCTAACCTTGAATGTTAAGAGCTAAACCCTAAACTTTTAAATATTAACACTAAACCCTAAAAGTTGCACCCTAACACTAACCTTTGAAGCTAAACCATAAAATGGTAGCGTTCGTCAAGATGATTTCAACACCTCTTTAATGACTTCAAGCAGAGTTTGTTTAACCAAATTTAGAAGTGACTAAAAGTATTTCCTATAAAGTCCTCATCACGATTGATTCTACATATTGTTGAACTTGATAATAAAACTAAGGCGGATGTGTGCATGTCTGACACCAACAAACTTCAAACAAACTCAATAAAATATTATTAATCAAACGATTACAATACTAAGAAGTTTACATCATTGAAGCTCGATCCACCTGAGGTGAGCTCCCCTCCGATGGCCTATCACACAACTCTCTACTCTCTTAGCCTTCGAGCACTTTTACAAAATAAAACACACATAATAATACAAATAAAAAATATCTATATATACTATCTAGATGTTCTCTCATGAAAAACATTAAGTTTTCATACAACAACTCCAAGTTTTAACGCGATGAGAATTTATCCATTATCTTTCGGTTCTCGCATCTTGTATTTCTCATATGATTTGAGCATTCGCTGCTCACTTGATATTTTAATCCATAAAGGCTAGTTTATTACAGTTTTTCCCAATGTATTATGATAAGCAATATTCACTTCAGTCACTCATCTTTAAACATTTTCCAATTTTTGGGTATTTGTCACTTTAGTCTTCACCC